>OW026520.1:40030308-40277808 GCA_932274085.1 Protocalliphora azurea
CCCAACAATACAACATTTTTCGCCTTTGTTTTAATCAAATAAACAATTTTTAAAGAGTTTCTTAGGTATTGAAGAAGTTGATCCGAATTAAAAAAAAAAAAAAAAATTCTCTTTTTATGGTGACGTTTTTTCTAAAATTCTCTTTTTAAAAATTTTCAATGGTAACGCTGATTATGACATACATTTTCCCCTATGATTGATAGAGATAAAAAATTATCTGCAATTCAGATAAAAATTTTACATTTGCCTTGATAAAAATTTCTCTTGTATAGACTCAACGTAATAACGTCTAATATATTTGCATGGTTGCACATATACATACATACATATATTAATGTGTATGTGTTCCCAAGTTAAATGGCGTGACAGACATCACTGAAATCTTGTGGTTTTGCTTGCTACTCTCAGAGGACCAACATTTTCATGTATTTTCTATACTTGAGTTTCGCTCTGACTATTTGCTATTCTCTGCCATTACAAACAATAAATACATTTTAAAGTGAAGTGCAAAAAATAATAGGGAGAACACAATTACGATCGTTATGATTTTGGAAATACTAAAGCAGAGAAAAAAATAAAAAGAGAACAAAATATTGGAATTAAAAGAAAAAATAAAAAATAAATAAATAGCAGATTTCCCTTTTTTCAAAATCCTTAAGATTGTTCTTTTCCTCCTTTCTACGCCCTTTTATTAATTGAAAAAACAAGGTATTGTTGTATCTCTGTTGCCCTTAAATAGTCCTTAAAATTTAACATTAATTTTGTGAACATTACTGTTATAGATTTCCTAGGAGATTTTTCTTCCATTTCTTTATTATTGTATGAAATTTCCGAAGAAACACTTAATGAACAATTGCTGTCAAGTGTATTGGACATTGGTAATAAATAATGACCGTTGACTAAAATGCTATTTTTTTTTACTTATTTAGGAAAACAATTTTTCTTTTTCTAAGTGTATAAAAATAGGGAAATTTTTAAAACTGTGAGGTTAAAATATTATAAAATGAAATTAAAGGAAACAAAAGAAAATGTTGAGCAGATTTTTTTTGTAATCTAATAGGGAAAAAGTTTTGGACAAAGTTAAATAAAAATTTTAAACTTTTAAGTTTTTTGAAAAGTTATATAGTTTAAAGTATAGCCTAGGGTTGTCAGATTTTTCTGATCCTCTGTCGACAAATTGTTAATCAGAAACCGCCAAATTTAAATTTTATTTGGTTTTTTAAAGAAATACTAAAAAACTAACTAAAATGTTAAAAGTTTTGTAAAATTTTTAGTACCTAAAATTTCGTATAATTTATACCTGTTATATCAGCTTTTAAAAAAAGTAAACGATAATTGCAATAGCTAATAGTAACACTGTGTTAGTCGCAAATTTTAACAAGATGGGCACCACACTAATAAAACTAATTCGAGTACGCTGAATTCAATGGTGGCAGCAGTGTTTCGAAGTTAGCGCTCGTATTTGCGATATTTGGGTTTAATTTTTTTTATGGAAGTAGCACAAATAATTCAAAAATAGAAATAAAAGGCACATTATTTATGTAAATTAAACAATAAATCGATTCAATATCTACTGCAATCAATAATTACATCAAAATAATTTCGATTTTCAATATATTTTAATATACGGAATTTTTTAGCGTTTAAAATATATTTAATACGAAGAATTCATGATCATATAATTAATAAAATCTTAATTGTTTATTTTGTTTAAAATTTGGCAACTAAACAATTAAAATAAAAAAAAGAAAAAGGACTAAATTTTCCTAACCCCTCTTTTATCCCTTCAAAATGAAATATCTCATATAAAAGGAGAGCTAACTTTTAAAAATGGTTAACACCATTAAATACGGGGTCATCGACTTAGTTTTATTCAATGGGTGCCCATTTTGTTAAAAAATAACTCTCATTTTCGAGCACATAGTAATTGAATAAAAAGAAATACAACTTAAAATAGATTTTCCTGATATGTTGCTCCTTTTTAGATAAACAACTTTATTTATCTTTATTATATTTTTTAAAAGAATAATTCTAACATTGTTGCAAAGAATTAATATATTCATGAACGTTTTTATTTCATTAGGAGCAAAATTACTATATAAGTATTTGAAAGATAAAGGAAAACAGATTTTCAAACATTTACATATATTTGTTGGGGATAAATTTTTGTAAACTAAGTTGAAGCTTTCATTTTGCTACACAGGGATTACAGTTTCGTTACGGTAACCGATTTTTTAGGCAATCGAATTCAGTCAATTACACGTACTATCTCAAAAAAAAAAAAACCGGTTGTGATTACTGGAAAATACTGTATAAATTTTTGCAGTCAGATTAATTAATTTATTTAAAAATTAAATAATTTTTAAATAAATAACAACATATCAAAAACTTAATTAATATTTTTATATTTCATTGGTATCTATTATCAATAAAACATTAATGTGCACAATATTGTTATTTTATTATTCATACTATCACAGAGAAAATACTGATGAGCTTCCTGTTATTTCTTAAGTTTTTGGCACTACCAAACACGATTAAAATGGATTTTTCTCAAGCCGTATCAAAGAAATTAAGAAAGAAAGAAATCAAGCAACATTTTTCAAATAATCCTTTTTCTTTGTGTAGATAGGCAAATACTAAGAAGAGTCGATTTCTTGTAAGAAAATTTAATAGTTTTTCTCTACAAATACATATTTAATAAAAATTTAAAAATTAGCCAAACAAATCGCCAGCTTGTTTATAAATTGACAAAAAAAAAAAAAAAAAAAATTGCCAAACGAAAAATTCAGCCACTAATAGCAATTAAAAACCGCCACGTTTGGCGAAAAATCGCCACATCTGAAAGCCCTAGTCTAGGCTATATAGTTTATAGTCTGATGTACAGTCAAGACTTTAGAATAATTTGAACTCTAATTTGTAGTTTATAGTAAGTAGACTAGACCATAGACCACACTTCAGACCAGACTATGGAATATAATATATAATATTCCATAGTCTCTTTAGTATTGTGGTCTATAGTCTCGTATATTTCCTACTCTCCAGTCAAGACCACAGTCTATGGTATAGAACATTGTCTAGCCAACAGTGTAATCTATAGTCAGCCAATTTAATAATTTAATAATTCAATTTACTAATATATTTGATATTATATTCGACTGTAATATGTAGAATTTATTGCTTTAATTTAGTTTAATTAGCACCTTAATATATGGTTAAGTTGCAAGCTTATCCTACACGCAGAGAAAAAACATAGTTACAACAATATTACGTACTCATTGTTAATTTTATTGAACTTTAATAACTCGGTGTTCATGATAACAATGATTTTGTTTCAATTTTGTCATTTTATGTTTATACTCAATAAGAATTTTAATATGATTGACTGCAAAAAATATAATTATTGCTATAACAATAAAATGTTACAAATAAATATAATAATTATCCTTTTCACAAAACTTAGTGCAAAACTTCAATACTTGTTTGTTTTTAAATACATATTTTTTTAATATTTGTTTTCTGACTTCAATGTAATTCTCATTTAGTTTATATATGAATAAATATAAATAGACAAGGTTTGGTTATACTCGGTGTGAATCAAGCCGGTATTTTCAATAAAATTTTTATAAAAATAATATTTTTTATTAATATATATGAATAATAATGATGGAATAATAATATAAAAAAATGAAATAATAATATTATAAGATTGGATAACTATATGATAACATGATGAAATGGAATCATAATTTGACAATATGGTAAAATAATATAATAAAATTTTTCCATTATATGTAAAACTATAATCATAATATGAAAAAATAAACCAATATGACAAAGTGGAATCATAATAATTATTACTTATAATAATTTCTATTTTTCGCGGTGATCATATATTCCAATCATAATAGATTATGGTTCCTACAACTATATTTTTTCTATGCGTATATAGTCTGTAGTTCAATAATTAGTTATTTATAGTTAGTCAACAATCCAGTCGATAGATGAAATAGAGTCAACTTAATTTATTCAATAATGTAGTTTATGGCCTTCCTATATTGTAATCTATATTCTAGTCTATTATTTAATCTAAAGGCTAGTCGATAATAGACTTTTCTATAGTCTAGTTTTTGGTCTAATCTAGAATATAGTATATATTGTTGCCAAAAGTCGGGTCTAGAAACTAATCTAACGACTATTATGTAGTCTCGTCTGTGTGCACAAATTTTTACCCAAAATATGTTAAAACTATGCCATAACACTTTTATGAAAAAAGAATTCTACACTTTTTTGCTGAAGATCATTTCTTCCTTTTTCAAAAAAAAATAAATAAATAAAATAAAACTTCTTTCACTAATTACAATAATTATGTTAAATTTTCCATTATTTATTTAAACTTTTGAATCAAAACAAAGTCAGCACTGAAAAAGTTAAGTGAGAATTTTATTTTTCTTTATAAAGAAGAAAATGATTATTTTTAAAATTACAAATGCAGAAAAAAGTTAATGTAAAAAAACAACACAGCGCATTTGTAGTAGAAAATAGCAGCAACAAGAACAGCAATTTACTTAAGAAAAATCCTTAAAAATAAATAGCTAACAATAATGGTTAATCCTTTTTTGTTGGCTTTCGTTTT
Organism: Protocalliphora azurea; assembly: GCA_932274085.1. Classification (NCBI taxonomy): domain Eukaryota; kingdom Metazoa; phylum Arthropoda; class Insecta; order Diptera; family Calliphoridae; genus Protocalliphora; species Protocalliphora azurea. Next base: position 40,034,945 of record OW026520.1, read on the forward strand.
TACAACTCAAGGAACTTCTTTTTTATTTTATGGCGAAGTCTGAGTATCTCTTTCAGAAAAGGACAAAAAGTATTAAAGAACAACTCTCCCTTACCCATCTAAACAATTTTAAACCAAAACTAACATTTTTAACTAAATGGAAAAGTTTGAACTTTTTTAACATTTTTATTTTATTGTTTATTTTTTTTTTTAGCTGAAGCTCAAAATTTAGTTCACATAAACATGTAAAAACGAGAAAAAAAGATATTGTCATACCGACTATATGATATCCTACACCACTGTGTACGAGCATAAAAATTCGGGAAGGGAAGTTATATTACACCTGTGACCAATTTTACTACATGTAAAATAAAATATACAAATATAGAATAATGCGTTGGTACTAACATCTAGTTGATTTTATGCACTTGAAGGCAATTCCTGGAGCTATGGTAATTTTATTGACCGATTCTCATAAAATTTGGCAATGTTGTTTCTATTTACATGAAACTTATTTGTGTCGAATTTTAATTTGATACTAACATTCGTATGGGATTTATGCACGTTAAAGTGATTTTCGGAAGAGAGGTTGTGGAACGATTTTCATAAAATTTGGTACAAAGATTGATACTTGTACGGAACTTCTTTGCACCGAATTTCACTAAAATATTCTTATTCTTATGGCATTTTTGAGTGTTTAAACTCTATTTCGGGGGACATATGGTGGTGTAGGGTATAAAAATAGCAATATTAAAAGTAACTTAAATAAAATGGAAACAAAACTGAAACAAGACAAAAAAATAAAAATAAAAATAAAGACACACATAATGAGAAAGTTGTTAAAATAGCAGCAACAATAGAAAAAATACTGCACAACAAAATTTTTTTGTTAAAAGAAAACATGTGGAAAAAGTTGTATACAAAATTTTTAACAACATGAATTTACATTTTTAAATAAACTAAAAATAAATAGAACGAAAAGAGAGAGAGAGAGAGAGAAAAAAAACGTTAAGTAGCAAGATATTATAGCGCATGTAAATAAAGGATATTTTTTAATGTAAACATGGGTTAAAAGTTGTGGCAGATTATCGAAATAGTAAATAACAATAACATTCTTTAGACAAAGAATTTCAATTTAAATAAATACAAGATACACCAAGAGAAATGCCGACTACTGTGTAAAAAGTGACACCCTTCAGTTTCAGTATAAAATCAACTATGTGGTCGAAACAACAACGAAGAAATGTTACCGTTTTGTATCAAGTTGGCACCATATCAGTGTCGAATTATTAAGTAACATTAAATTTTCGATTCTATGATTTTAAAAGTTTTAAACAGTGTATTGTAAAGAGCTTCTGCGAAAGCTTAAATTTTTTAATAGCATACTGGTCGCCTTATTTTTTAACTTTGCTTAAATCGTTCGCGTTTATGTAGAAAAAAAATAAAATTACTGCTTTACAAACGAACACATTAAATACAGCAATTAGTTGCTTTTTTCACTTTCTTAAAGCCATCAATTACACCCAGTCATTACTATAGATTTCTTTTGCTTTGAACAATTTAAATGGTTAAACGTCAAAAAAAAAAAAAAAAAAAAAAAAAAAAACATAGAAATTTTCTTTTTTTTTTGCATTAGAAATCTGTATAATTTTAAGCATTTTAAAAAAATTTCCACCACGTATTCATGTGCGTACTTAGCATATCTAAAACATTAATTCATTCATTTGAGATTTCCACTCTTTTTCAACTGTTGTTTATCTAGTAATGCGGTAGAGCCATCCATTTTTTGTTGCCTTTTTGTTGGTATATGGTTTTAGAGCCTCCAAAGGCACTGTGGTTTTTCTATTTATATTTATCTTATTTTGCAGGAAGGTGGGGGAACAAAAAGTTTTAGAGTAAGTAATGTTTAATCTTTGCATTCTTTTGAGGAAAATGAAAGAAAAAAAGGAACAAACAAGTATATTTTAGAATAAAAGATAAAGAGAAGAAAAGAATAACTTAAAGACTTACTTTTTGCTCTTGTTTGGGGGGAGACAATGATGATATATTTAAGTTTTCTTTATTAAAAAAAATAATAGTAATAATAAAAAATAAATGTCATTAATAAGTAGCTTTTTAAAAGCTTGATAAGCTTTCAAGCATATAGTTTAGTAGTAGGACACAAAAACGAGCTTTTTCTTATTAAAGCTTACAATTACTCTATGGGTCTAAACCTTTATTACACCATACACTGCCTGCCACTTGAATAAGGAATCACATTTTTTTTAACTTTAATTAAGTTTAATTAAACTAAAGTTCAGAAAAAAATAATTCTTTGCACAACAAAATTTCAAGGTGTTGGCTTTAGTTTCCTGAAAAAATAAAAAATATACATATTTTGTTATACTAAAATTATGCATTTTTTTAAAGACATGTATTCCTGTGGTACTATTTCAAGTGTCACTTGAATAAGGAATATTTTATATAAATTTTTCTGTCTTCAGGAAACTAAAGCCAACACCTTGAAATTTGGTTGTGCAAAAAACATTTCAGTTTTAAAAAGGTTTTAGAAAGTCCTATGAATTTATTAAAAGTCTTAGAATTTTAATAAACCTTTAATATTTTAATAGTTTTCGAAAATCTCATTTGAAGATCAAACTAAATTTTGGTACCTATTAAAAATGTTTTATAGAATTAATAATTAATATGTATATGTTAAGAAGCTTTTTAAAAGCTTTAATTAAAATATAATAAATATTCAGTTTTTAAAACAATTATGAATATTTAATTTTTAAAAAAGTTATAGAAATTATACTTTGATTTTCCATACAGTACCAATTTATCCATTTATTACTGTTAAGTTTAAATTTTAAAAATCCTTATTACTCATTTATTATGATTAAATGATTTTATTGAATAAAATACTAGGTTTTAAAAATCTTAAAGCCTTAGAGATATTTAAGAATAAAAGATAAAAATAAAATAAAAAAATAATAACTTAGATGTTTAAGTTTTCTTCATTTAATAATAAAAAAATAAAATGCAATACTTATGCAGATATAATTTATTTACCTAAGAGGAGCTTTTTGTCAAGAAAGCTCGTATTATATAAAGCTTTGCATTTTTTAAAAAATGTTTTTAGACATTCTAAAGCTTTTAAGGATTTCTTTCTTTTTAACTAGAAGCTTTAAAGACATATTATTAAAAAGAAGAATATATTTTTTTTTTCTATCATATTATAAAAAAATTAAAGTCTTAACAATTTTGATAAAAAAGCCTTTGACAATCAAGTTTAAATTTATTATTGTATCTCTTTAGAAAGTTTTATTGGAAAACAAAAATATAACATAAAGCTTTTTGAAAGCTTAAATTAAAAATAAATAAATAGGTTTTATAATATTTAAAAGTGAGTGATCTATTTAAAACAAATTTAAATTTATACTCAAAAGATTTGATTATATTAAGATTTAAAGCCTTGAATTTATAAAAACTAACAAAGCTTTAGCACTTATTTATTATCAATGCTTAAAATGTTATGACTTTGATTATATAAGCTTATTGGTATATTAGAAAAAATAAATAAATAAATAAATTTATACTAAAAAGCTTTATGTTGATGTGTTCTCATCGAAATATTAAGAATTACAAATAATTAAAAAAAAGCTTTATTAGCATTGTTTTTTTTTCATTTATTGAAATATTAAAATTTAAAAACCTCCGGAAATTATGTTTTGATTCTGTTAAAAAAGTTTAATTTACATTAGATAAGTTCTCACTGAAATATTATTAATAAAGACCTTAAGTTATAAAGCTTTAGCACTGATTTCTTTTTTTATTTATTTAAATATTATGATCTAAAACCCTTAAAGCTTTAAAACTACAACAAAATTTATTTTTCTTTTTGTTTCTGTCTTTATATATGTATATAGGTACATTATTTTCTATATAATTTATCAAACGTTAAATTAACAACACTCCTTTTAAACAACATCCAATTCATAACCTTAAAAAACTCTTTAAAAGCTTTTATGCCTGCCCCTAAAAATATACTACCAATAAGAAGCAACAACTAATTTCCGTTTGCTTTGCATTCTCTTAACGATGACATATTTAGATTAAACAAGAATTTTATTTTATTTTTTTAATATTTAAAGTTCTTTTTTATTTATTCAAATTAATGTTGTGCTATTTGGTGCCAACTGTATTAAAAAGTTAAGTCCAATAAAACTACAATTAAATAAAGCCTTTTGGTAAGAAAATTACTAACAAACATAAACACACACAACTTCCGTTTTATATAAAGAAAAGAATAAAATATCAAAACACATGTAAATATAAAAGTTCAAATAGTTCTGTATTAAATAAACTACAAGAAAACCAACTAAAAAAAAAAAAAAATACAAAACAAAAAGTATTATAAATTTAGTTAAAGCTCTTCTTTTGTGGTTTCCTAATAAAATTCAAATTACACTAATTTTATTATACTATACTATATAAACAACAAAAACCATTTAGAAAAGCAGCAACAACAAGTTGTATAAGAACTTATGTACACACTGGAATGAAATTAAAGTACAGACAAAAACTAACGAACTTATAAAATTGAAGCCAAAAATTTTTTAGTATATCCCCGAGTGTAAAAAAAACACATAACTATAGCCAACAAATTTAAAATAACCATGTTTTATATTTTTTTATTTATTTTGGCAACCTTAAAGCTTGGGCACCAAAAGTGTTTACGGGTTGATTTTTATAAACAAACACCATTAAGTCATTAATAATTGAGAATTAAATAAAGTGAAATCATAAAGCTTTTATGGAGGTATATGTATATTTATATAAAAAGTTAATGAAGTGAAAAATTTTATATGTAAGGGAAAAACTGTTAAATATTAAAGCTTTCTTAAAAGTTATTAAAAAGAAAAATCTGTTACAGGGTAGGATTATTATTTCATGAAAACCTTTTTAGAAAAGTAAACTAAAACGTTTTCTATTGCATATGATATAACTGTTAGTAAATTTTCTTCAAAAATATAAAATTACAATAAGCTATTTTAAGCAGAATTAAATAAGTTACCCCACCAGTGATTGAAAAAAACTGACATGCTGTTAGGGGAAAAAAATTAACCTATTGTCATTTTATATTATTTGCTCAATAAAATATCTATTTTGACTCTACAATGTTAATTGTGAAGGGAATATTTGTGTTCCTTATGTTATTTATTCTTTATATCGAACAAACAGCCAATATTTTTGCTAGAAAAAGATAAGAAGGAATATTTTTGTATCATTAAGAAGTAGTGGATAAATTGAGGGAAGATAATTTATAAAAAAAAAAAAAAAAATATTGTAATTATCATCATTTTTGAGAAATCATAAAGATATAAATATAAAATATGTAGAAATCAGAAAGGCATTGGCATATTTTAAAATTATTAAGGAAGAAGAAAATTAAAAAAAATTTATAAAATGATTTATGGAAATTTTTAGAAAATTGTGTCCTATTGTTTGAACAATCTGAAAGATTTGAAAATATAAATTATCCATGTAATTATATTTCTAAGCATTACCTCTGAGGTTTCCATTGTCATGAACTGGAATGTTTCCTTTCTAAAGCTGTCGAAAAACTTGTGTTAATATGCATAATTTAGTTCTACAAGGGCTTAGCTGAATCTATTGTAAAATTGCATAATCATCTCAAAAAGAAACGAATGGCTTTGTTCTCAGTAACTAGAATTGTAAAGCCTTAATATTGCACAGTGATTTACTCCTATATAGAAATTAGCAAAAAAGAAGGAGATATCTTAGACTTATACCCTACACCACCACAGTAAGAAAAGACCCCTTAAAATTTCAGTAAGATTATAATTCCTCTACTAGAACCTTTCCCAAAATTACTTAAACGTGAGTTATTCCCGCACAAACGTCAGTATTGAGAAAATAATTGGCACAAATATATTTTATTTACGTCCACAACAACTCTGTCACTTTTCACATAGCCGCTGGCTATGTCCTGGTAGCACTCCATAAATTCCACGAATATTTTTTCTTGGACTGGATATCTGTGCTTTCCCCTTAAATAATGAAAAAGGTTAAAAAATGTTTCCATAAAATATTTAACACTTACATTTTGTTTGAAAAATTTTTGCGTTGTATTTTTTATACCCCACACCACCATAGGTGGTGAATCACTTTGTGAGTCGATCTACCGATGTCCGTCCGTCCGTCCGTCTGGCTGGACGGCTGGCTAGTTCCATGTAAACCTTTTACACAAAGAACAGGTCGCAATTTTGATGATAATTTAATGAAATTTGGCACGTAGGACTTTCATGACACAAGAGCGAAGCCTATTGAAATTGGTTATGGTCCATTATTTCACCTAGCCCCCATAAAAATGTTCTCCCGGAATAGGGGTTTAACGATCATAAATTCCTTAAATATAGCAATATTGTAATGAAATTCACTGCAAGGAAGTTTTGTGTAAGTATCAATCTTTGTGCCAAATTTCATGAAGATCGATCGATAATTGACCATATAGCTCTCATATAAAACCCTCTTCCGACAATCACTTTAACGTACATTAATTTCATACACATGTTAGTATCAGGTTTATATTCGACACAAATAAGTTTTATATAAGTAGAAATTATAGTGACAAATTTTATGAGGATCGCTCCCTAATTTACCATAGCTCCCACATAAGCCCACATTCGGGAATCATCCTAAAGTGTATAAATTCATCCAAATGTTAGTATTATCGTAATATTCCGTATTCGTATATTTTATTTTAGTAAAAGTATCGGTCCACAATTGACCACATGTCGAATATAAGACCCATCCACGAATTATGATGGACATGCACAATGGTGTGGGGTATCATATGGTCGGCCTTTTGTTTTTTTTTTTGATTTAGTTCAACATTGCCAGATTGTAAAATTTTTATAAACTCAAAATTTTTGTTCAAAGAAAAATGTGGTTTGCGAGAAAAAATAATGTGGCTACAATTTGTCAAAAAGTGGTTTCATTTATGTAAAAAAATATTTGGTTTTAATAGCAATTATGAAAACATGTTATTTTGAATCAAATAAAGGTTCATTCCGCTAATTTTATGAATACTAAATTATTAAAACAACATATTTTATAAATACAAAGTAGTTATGAATAATATTATTAAGTTTAAATCACTAAAATAAGCAATTCCACTAACGAAAGTGGTTCTGAAAAAAAAAAAAAAATTATTTTTCGGTTTTCTAAAGAAGCTAAATACGGAATCAATTTCACTTTCGATAGGAATGTTTTTCTGTGACAGCCCTGATAGATTTCACAAGGTTATAATGTTAAATAATGTGTTATTTTAAATAACATATTTTGTGAATCGGGTAATTGCTTTAAAAGAAAAATAAAAATCTTGTCATATTTTTTCTTTTCATTTGGAAACATAAAACTTATCGCTTGATTTTTATATTTAATTTATATTTATAAACTCACAAACTGATTTTTATTTTTGTATGATAAAATAAAATTTTTATTTTTCAAATAATGGAATAAAAATCAAAAATAACAATTAAAGTTTAATTAATTTCTTTAAACTTATTACCAGGGAAACCACTAATATGTAGCCACCGATAAAATATTTATACATTTCAGAACAAACAAAGCAGTTTGGCGTCTATCTGTAAGTGCATATATTTGCATATTTCACCCTTAACGGCATATTTTTGCATAAAGTGATTTTGGAATATATTTATAGCATATTTTGTAATTTTTAGAGCACATTTAGATATTTTGAAGATACATTTTTTTACACGTCATAGGAAGTTTTTAAAATTTTTAAAAAATAAGACATCCAAATCACTAAAGTTCGTTAAAAATCTCTGAGTAGCTTGATTTTTATAGTAAAAAATTATGAAGTTTTGAAAACAGATTAATTGGTCTTTATTTAAGTCATTTTTGAAATATGAAATATTAACTTTTCAACTTGCCCGAATAGAACCAAATATTTTGATAACAATTTACTTTTTTAATGAAAGCCATGATGTAAATTAGAATTAAAAATAAGACCTTTTGACAAAACTTTCCCTTTATTTAAAAATTACAAATATTTTTCGTTTTTTTTAAGAGCATATTTTTTTCATGTTTAGAGCATATCTTTCGTTTTTTTACTGCTTATTTAATAAAACATTTTTAGAGCATATTTGTGATTTCCCTGCTTATAACACTGATTTTAACTATTCATTACTAATCAGTTCCACAATTTCATATTTTATCACTCAGAAATTTTCAGTAATCTACTGTTAATTAATGTTGTTCAAAATACCTTAGTTTAAAAACTAGTAACAATTTTAAATAAATAACGAAATTATAAATAACTATACCCCTTTTTAATATTTCTCCTTTACGCTTCAAAATTTGATTCATTAAAATTTAAAACCTACTAAAATTTTTTATAAAAAAATTTAAAGTAACTTATTACCTTTGCATGTTTACAGGTAAAACCTACTTAACCACAAAATTTGTTTGTTATCCTTATATTATTTTCAATGATTTTTTTCACATAACAATGTTTGGGAGCTTGTAGTTTACTATATTTATGTTATAGAGACAGTGTAAAAAAACATTTTGATAAATGTTTAAATGCATAAATACCAGTGCCACCAACTGTGTTTTAGGTCATAAATTTACAGGCCTAACAAGCTCAAATATTTAACAAACAACATAAAAGCATGAAAAAACAAACATACTGACACATATTTACACACAGCCATACACATACTTATGGAAAAATACTAATACTGATAGACATAAATAAATATGGGCAAACAAAATATAAAGATCCTTTACATATCCATAAATGACCATAAATGTTTAAGTCAAAATAAATAAAAAAGAAATGTATAGCTGAGGGCTAGTAAATAGCACACAGAATTTTTGTTTAAAGGGAAGTTTTAAAAATGAAAATTTGATTTAGTATTTAATATTAACACTTTTGCGCCATCACATCAATATTCTAAAGTTCAAATTCTACTTCTCTGTTGTTGTTCCAAAGTCCGGACAGAAAGGATCAATAATTTACTAGTTTATTACTATTTTTTTTTATTTTGTGATCAGTACAGAAGATTGAATATAAAACTAATGCATGTTATTTATATTAAAACATAATTTTCTATACTTTTGAAAGCTTTTGTTTTGCCAATTAGCTTTTCCTCGCTGCTTACTTACTAAAAAATCCCAAATCCTGTCTGATTTTAAAACATTTTATTTTTAAGGACATGTTAAAACAAAAAAAAAAAAAAAAAAAAAAAAAAGTATATAACCAATAAACATAAAACTGCAAACAAAATTTTACATCCTTTTGTAAACAAAGGCGGATCAACAAAAACAGCAGCAAAACAAGAGGATAAGGATATAAACGTTAAATATTTATATTCTTAGACCTATAAAACGTTAGACCAATATACCGAAAACACACACGATTTATTATAAAATGCTAGCAACATAAACTCTAAACTAAATTAAAAAATAAAACAAAGATGAAGCGACAGTCACAAAATTTATAATGACCTTCAACAAAAGGATCAAATCTCAACACTCACATACACTTGAAAATGTTTCTATGTAAATGTGCTACTTGCTACAACACCAACGGCAACATCAAAAATATTACTTTTACACCCAGAGAAAAATCTACCACATACGTGTTGCAAGCGATACTATTCAGTGTCAATAGTGATTCTGCCCCGTATGTGTTCAAATTTAACACTGCGTGTATAAATGACTAACGAAAACTGATACCAATTGGTATCAAGTTGACACCACTTCGGTATCGAATTATTAAATTACATTAAATTTGTAAACGAACGATATCAAAGAGTCGATACCGTAAATTTTCAATGTGACCACAACCGTGGTGGATTTTGAATCGAATTTTTTTTCTTAGTGTACAGCTACATGCATGTACTAATACATATACTGACAAACAAACAAATAAGTAATAAACAAAACAACAACCTAACGACCCATTACATATAAAGTCCTCTTCCTTGCTCTCTCTCTCTCTGTTCATATATTCTTGGCACAATTTTAAAGATGTGTAATATTATATGACCATAGATAAACTGTCCTCCCTTTTTTTCTTTTGTATAATTGTTGTTGCTATACCCACCATCTTCTTACTTTAGATGTTTATAGTTTTACTCTCTTTACTCTTAATTTGAGTTTTTGTTGCACAGAAAAATAAAAAAAAAAAAAAAATGATAAGGGTCTATTAAAAAGGGCAAGCTGTAAAGAAATCCAAGGATCTTTTTTAGAATTTTTATTGTTTGTGTTTTTGTTGTTCATTATTATTTCCCTACAATAAAATAAAACTTAATGCTACTTCTTCAGTCTGATGTTATCCCTCACCCTGGTATTAGTAAAAATTATTTTTCATCTATGGAACACATACTTAAATGTAGTAATTTCTTAGTATTGGTTGGAGGTAAAAATATTATAGAATTATTGGATTTGTATTAGAATTTTTGAAGAATTCAAAATGTCACTAATTTTAGGCACTAGGAAAAACATTCCGCATATTCTGTATTTTGGAGTACTTTCACGTTATGAATTGCATCAGTTTTGTAATATCATTAAATGAATAAACCATAGAAATTTCAAATAAAATGTAAAATGCAATTTTTTAAATAAAAGGCGAACGAAATAAACTAGAATTAAAGGTAAATAATTTTATCGTGTCACTTTGTTCTGCAGATTCGTTTGATGTATAATTTATATGTAAAATAACTGCTAACCAGTATTGCCAGGAGGTAAAAAAAAGAGGCTGAATTGTACATTAAAAGGGTCAGAAAAGGCTAAATGCAAAAAAAAAAAAAAAAAAAAATATTCTTTCTTTTTTTAATTTATTCTTTCTTTTTTTAGTTTAAAAATTTATTTTTTCTCATTCTCATTAGTTTTTGATATTTTTTTAAATATATCGTAATAAATTTATAAATATAATACAGAACGGCTGCCAGCAAAATGACGCAATGAAAAATCGCCTACAAAATCCCCACACAAATTTGGATTACATATGTAGAATGACCCAATGTTTTGAAGTGATTTTTCGTAATTTTTAAATTATAACTGCTTTTTTGATTAGTAATTTCCAAATTTTTGGGTGACTTTTCATTTCTGTAAGAATTTATATAAATAAATCTTTCAAATTAAAGAAGTTTATTAAAAAATAATTATACCATCAGTCGATTTTTTGTGCGAATTAATACACAAAAGTGCTTAAATGGATAATTCTGTAAAAATAATATTAGTAAAAGAAAATAAATTATTTTCTTTTTTACTTAAAAATATAAATTTTTGCATTTTTAAGGTAACTTTAACAATCAAAAAAGGCTAAAAAAAAGCTAGAAGTTAAAACAAAAATATTGAGGCTAAAAGCAAAATAAAAAGTCTAGACTTAGCCTTAAAAAAGCTAAACTGGAAACACTGCTGCTAACATTAATCTCTTAAAACTATTTTGGTATGTCTGCTGCAAAAATGTTATAGTAATTTCATAGAATTTGGCATAATCTGTCTATAAAAATATAAAACTTGTAATCGTAACAAAACATTGCTGGGATCTTCTTAAACATATCTTTGACTTATATCCAATTTCTCTTTAATTGCTATAATTATGGGCAGTTAAAGAACTAATACTTACTGAAACAAAAATAGCATTATCCATAGTATATCATTTCTGTAAGATTCTACTGTAACGACAGAATTCTAAATAAGACGAGAAAATGTTTCTTTTCTTTTATGACGCTATTTTACATAATTATTTTAGTTTATTCAGAGTTTAGAGTTTGCATTTAGAGCAGACTTGTTCTATGACAATTTGTTTTGTAAATTTTGATTATTTTTCTGCACGATACTAATCGGGTCCAGTGTTGCCAGTTTAGCCCTTTTAAGGCTAAATTTAGTCTTTTTATTTCGCTTTTAGCCTAAGAATTCTTGTTTTAGCTTCTAGATTTTATTCTAGCCTTTGAATACTAAAAATGCCTTAAAAAGTCTAAAATGTTATTTCAACAACAAAGAAAGTAAAAAATATTCCTAAGACTTTACAGAATCAGAAACTATTCATCTTTTTCTAATATAATGTACAATATTTGCAATTGAAAATTTTTTCATTCGCATACTTTAAGTCAAGTTTTCTTACAAAAAAATATGAATAAAATTATAATAAGTAAACGTATAAACGTATAAAGGACTCTGCTATTTACTAAGGCTATTTCAATTAAATTTCAGACCTCTTTAAGAAATGGAATATTTGAAAACTACACATATTCCGATACAGATTTCAAAATATTATATAACATATATTGTAGTCATAAAAGGTAGATTTTTCAAAGGGCAAGGCAACTTGTTAAACATATTAACCCGTAAAAAGATAAAACCACAAAAGGTGTGAAATAATTTTTATTTAACAACAGCAACGGCAACATCAAAAATATTACTTTTACACCCAGAGAAGAGATACCATTCAGTTTCAATAGTGAATCTGCCCCGTATGTGTTCAAATTCAACACTGCGTGTTTAAATGACTAACGAAAACTGTTACCAATTGGTATCAAGTTGACACCACTTCGGTATCGAATTATTAAATTACATTAAATATGTAAACGAACGATATCAAAAAGTCGATACCGTAAATTTTCAATGTGACCACAACCCCCCAAAGAAATAACTTAATTCTCCATCTAATATCTATATTACTCTTGACAATACCAAAACTAGTTTGTAGCTCTAGAAGTGATGGTTGTTTGTTTTTTTGTTGATGTTAAGTAGTTAGTCATGCAGGATATCTGCAATCATTGTAATTAATAGCAAAACATATTTAAGATTAATTAATGTTTTGTGTATTTTGAACAAACAAATTTTTCTTCTTTATATATGAGTGAGTGACTAACACACATACATACACATATAAACACACCCAAATATATGCAAGCTTTCTTATACAACAATTAATAACTAAGTTGTCTTAAAAAAAATGTATGTATAGAAAAGTGAGTGAGTTTATGTGTGTGTGTGTTTGCTAGTGTATGAATTTGTTATCACACATATACACACTTGTTTTTTCGCCTCTTTGCCAAAAACTTGATGATGGACGAAAGGAAGAAAATAAAAATATATATTTTTATTTATAGTATTAGGCAAAATCCCTTATAGTAAAAATTTCGAACAAGATGAAAAGCTTTCATCAATTTAATCATGATGGAAAATGATAAAAGTTAACTTGTTGGTATTTTAATAAAATACCAACAAAAGCTGCCAGTTGGTGATATGTTAGCAGTGGCAAACTAACATGATAGTATATGATTTTATGTAGCGATTTAGTTGAATAAGTACAGGCAATCATAAAAAAAATAATGAAAATAATTATTGTTTGTTTAAGTAAAGTTTATGAATAGTGTTTTGTTTAGCATACTTTAAGGAGTTTATTTTAATAGGAAAATAGTGTTTGGAAAAGTGGGTTAAAAAAGTAAAAATATTATTTTTAGTTTGGTAATAAAATATAGCTATAAAAAAATTTTAAAGTAAAAAAGCTTAAGCAGAATTTCCTCCAGTGTTTAACAGATTTTTCTATATAATAATGTTGAAGTGATTTAGAATATACTTTTAAGGAAAAGTCAATAATTTTTTTTTTTTTTTAAGAGCTTCTAATATAATTTTCAATCTAAAACTTAATGACTGAGCTTCTAATATTGTACTTGAAATTAAAAAATATATAGCTTTCTTAAAAATCTGACTATAAAAGCTCCTAATTTTATAAAAATATGAAAACAAAACATTTCACAATTTTTTTTAAATAATGAAGTAATAAATGCATTCAAAAACGTTTTTTTCAAAAAACAAGTTCATCAATTGAATAAGTTATAACAAAATTATACATAAAATTTTTTTTAATAAAACACATAAGAAACTAAATACCGCTTTTCTAAAAATTTCAAAGTTTTTTATAGGAATTATTAATTAAAATAAATTGATAATAATCAAACTTTTTAACAAAGATTTATCTTCAATAAAAAATAACGTTAAGTTAACTTTACTATATCCAATTTTTGTTTAACCTTTTTTTTAAAAAGCCTATATAAAATTACGTATTTTAAAGTTAATAATCCTCCATTTAATTTAACAGTCTTTAAAACCCAAAATCCATTCAATTATTTTATACTTCAAATATGTACGTAATTCTCCGCCAAAAATCCCATTTCTCTCAAATACTTTAATTACACTTTAATCTCTTTAAGCTGCTACAAAATTAAGTATGCTTGTGATTAAGCAGCTTGTTGTAGCTTTTCTCTCTCTGGCATAAATAATGTTAAGACATTAAAAAGGTCATCGAACAAACGACAGAGAAAGGGATTTTTTGAAAAGTCTTAAATATCTATTATTTTATGTTGACCTTTTCATTAAATGAAACCTTTTTGTAAGATTTTTGTCTATTGTATTGCTCGAAATAAATGATTCCAATTATCATTTGTTAAATTTTTTTCTGGCTACAAACAATACACAACAATAAATTCTTAATACCAAAAAGGGGTTTTCTGTGGAATCGTTATTGAAACTAGAAAATCTTACATAATGAATTATTCGCAAAATATATGGAATCATTTAGAAGTTATTGTTAAAAACTAAAGGGACAAAAAATGTTATTTTCAACATATGAAAGTAATCTGAGAAAAGGATAACCTTGAAAGTTATTTTTGGGTATTTGGTCAAATGAATAAAGTTTGTGAAAGTATGTATTAATAATCATTATAGTCTCAGTTTTCTTGATTTTAATGGAAACTTTTGTTTTTATTACAAGACTTCCATTAAGTTAACTACAAATCAGTAAAAAATACTTCAAAAATTATATATTGCTACGGAAATTAGTTTTACAAGTTTAAAATAATGATTTTAGAATTTTCCAGTTTTTAACATATTACAATTGGCTGCCAGCAAAATGAATCAACGAAAAATCGGCCAAAATCGCTAAAAAATTCCCATGTCATATTTCATATAAAAAAACACTCAAAATTTTGCGGAGATTTTTCATCATACGAGTATTTGGGCTATAATTCATTTTTGATAAAAAATTTCACTTCTGCGTCCGACCGAAAGACGACAGTCTAGGACAAGAATCATACCTAGGCCGAAGTTAGAACTATTTTCATTCTAAATATGGCTAATTTTGTCCTTAATTTTTATCATATAATGTATTAATTTTCATGACAGAAAGTGTCATAAAGTTCATGAACATTAGGACATTGGACTTGGGACATTTTTTGTAAAGAATTGGATATTTTTGCACTTGTTTTAGTTCAAATTTTAATTTTTTATTTTTTCATTTCTTATGGATGATTTTTCGTTTCCACTATTTTTCTATATTTTCTTAGGGCGATTTTGCTTTGGGTCATTTTGCTGGCAGCCACTCGAATTTTCTGGTTTATAACGTCGGTTTATTTGAATTTAAATGAAAGTGCTTAAGTGTAGTTTATCTCAATTATCTAAGAGAGTTCTACTTATTATATTATAATAAGTTTTAAAATTCATTTATAGTTTTTTTTTTAAATTCAAAATATTAAATTATAAAGTTGAACACTATTTTTGTCTATAATATAAGAGCGGGAGAATAATACAGAACATAGCTAAATACAAAATGTGAATGAAATGCGTTCTCAGAGCGAAGAGCAATGTTATAATGTTACATAAAGCTCTTTTACGTTGTTTATGTGTTATTGAGTATCTCGTATTATAAGCTGTTCAGTGTTTCCAAAACTTTAAGGCCAACCCACCGAATTATGCTTGAAAAATAAAATCGCCGACTTTTACCGCTAAAATATTTCTTATAAAAGAATCCAATAAATTTCCAATTTTTAAGTTAGAAACATGCTAAAAAGAATATTTATTATTTCAAACTTTTCATTTGAAAAACTTGAATGGATTTCAGACGTTGCAAGAATTTAAAAACTTTTTTGGGATAAAGTACTTGCTATGTAGACGCTTCACATAGCTCAGTTTATAATCTATTTCTTATTTGCATTTTACTATACGCAACTTAAAGTATGTGCATGAAAAATCACCTGTACATATAGTTCTTCAAACTGTATCTCAGTATCTCAAATATTGTATATTTCGATTCGAAGAGTACTTCATACCAAATTGTATTTTAAATACATTGATTTTCGAAAATGTTTTCTTTTGAATAAAATTAAATAATAACCACTCCAGTATTTAACAGATTTTTCTATATAACAATGTTGAAGTGATTTAAGACTTTGACGATTTTTGTCCCAAATTTGACGATTTTTTTCGAAAAGAAAAATTAGAACTATTTTCAGCATTTTTTTTTTATGTATTTTTCTTTGAAAGTAAATTAGTTAGTACATAAATATTAACAACTAAAAGGAAAATATTATTAAATTTGTCAATTTAAATGGTTCATTTATAGAAGGAATTCAAGAGAACCAATATAGTATTATATTCGATTCAATTATGTGTACCTTTGTCATATTACGTGTAATTACGTGTAAATTTTAAAACATTTTAATTGTGTAATATAACACTTGTGTTTTAAGGCATAAAATAAAGAGATGTATTTGAATTTAAAAGCAAATTGAACGACGTCTTATTATTGCAAGTTAAAAGAACTCACGAGTTTATTTAAATGAAATAAACCAACATTTTTGAAAACGGCAACAACGTTACAATATATACATATCTAAAAAATAAAAAGAGCTGAATCTGAGCTTTCTTTTGCTTTTTTACGTATTATTTTCCTAAATATTTTAATAATTTTGCTTACAAATTGTAAGCGATGCATATTTAAAAAGTTTGAAATTAAATCTCTTATTGAATATTAAAACTATTGTAAATAAAAAGCTTTTATGTAAACTTTGAAATTTTCATAATTTAATATATCGAATTTGAAGACTAATATATAAGCTTCAAGTTTTCAACTAATTAAAAAATTTATATTAAAAAATAATTAAACCTAGCAATTTTCATTAATTTAAAAAAAATATATATATATATTAGAACCGTATTTAATTTTTAAAATGGAATTCAAAAGCTTTAATTTCGTACTTTTATATTAAGATGAATATTTCAAAAGTTTCGAGTTAAAGTTTTATTGAATATTAAATGTTCCTAATTTCAAATGTCAGCTTTAAAGTTTAACTTATCCGTTTTAAGTTTTTCACTAATTAAAAAAAAAATATATATTAAAAGCATGTCAAAACCTAATTTAAGTTTTATAATTCTAATTAAACCAATTTACAATGGAATAAAAGTTTAATAGTATAGTTTTTTTATTTTTTATTAAAATGAACGCTTACTATTAAAGCTTGCATTTCATGTAACTAATTCTTAAATCAGAAGCTTTAATGTAAAACTTTTAAATATTCAAACTTTAAAATTTATAATTAAATAAAAGCTTCCATATCAAAGCTTTATATTAAAATGAAATATCAAAGAGTTTACTATTAAAGCTTGCAATTAATATAAACATATTTTAAATCGGAAGCTTAAACGTAAAACTTTTAAATTTTCAAACTTTAATATATACATATATATATATATATATATATATATATATATATATATATATATATCTGTGTTTTAGCTCTCGATTATTATTATCATTATTATTATTATTATTTTATTATTTTATTTTTATTATTATTAAACTTTATTATTAAGAGGAAAAGAATGTGCTGTCTAAATTTAATTTTGTATACAAAACCATTAAAATCAATTAGTTTAAAAAATATTCTGTCTTAATACCAAAAAAGAAACAATTACCAACAGAACACTCCAAGAAAAATCTTAAATCCTATTGTCTATCGTTAAAAAATCCTTGACTCACTCTTTATATTAGCAAAAATCTGCGTTATATTAATGGCAGATTTTCTTTATGTCAACACAGACAACCGAAAATATGTAAATGAAAAATAACACTTAAACAAATAGATAAATTGCTATTTTTGTTTTTGCTGTTAAATAAATATAGACCTAAAAACATTAGGTTTTTCTACATCAACGAACTACAACGACTGCAAAAAAGATTAGAAAAAAAAAAAACCAAAACGCACATTATTTTATGTACGCACTTGTGTTTATGTTCCCTTGCTTGCGTTCAAATGAAACACAAAATCCTTGAACAGCAAATATTACTACATACCAGACATATGTAAGTAAAAATACATGGAACTACAAGTTTACAACTGGCAGACGAGTAAACAAACTAAAAAAAAAAAAAAAACATACTCCAACATAAATCTTTTGTTTTTCTAATACTTCAAAAAGAAAATTTGGCAAATATACAGATATCTTGATACAAAAAAGAATATTTAATAATAAAAAACAAGGTTTAAAAAAGCATTCAGTTTTTATAAACGATTTAAAAAAGTTTGACTTTAAAAAAATCTTTGAGTTGTATGAAGCCAAAATAGTAATGATCTTAAAGTTTTGATGTTTTAAAAAAGTCTATAGAAAACTTTATAAAGCTCTACATAATTGTAAATATTGCGATATTTTAACTCAAATAAAAACCAAAATGTTAGATAGAAAAGTATCAAGTTTCAGAAGCTTTAAAAAAATTTTATTTATAAAGTTTTTAGCTTAAAACGGTTCCAAATTATTGAACGCTTTATTATTTATAAACCTTAATGGTTAAGTTTGATATTCTGCAAACAATTTAAAAAATATATATGAAAAGCTTTATAATTTACAAAAGCTTTGATGTTTTCTTTATAAAATTTTAAGCTAAAAATACTATAAAATAAAAATAAAGCTTTGAATTAAAAAGCTTTTTATGCATTTCTAAATTTAAATTTTACTGTTTGAAAATACCTAATCGTTCAGCAAACATACTTACACAGCTTTTGCTATTTTTTATTTTTTTTTTTATAAAAAAATGTCACACAAAAAAAGTTTTTACTTTCTTGAACAAAATTTCTGCAGTGTCACTGTTTGTCATGTACGTGTGAGTGCTTCTTTTTTCAACTTTAGGGTTTCTGCTTTTACTCACAACTTTACGATTTTTTTTTGTCACAATAATGACATTAGAAAAAAAAAAAAAAAAATAATAATAAATAATAATAATAAAAAAATAAAAAACTAAGCATTATAATACACGCACATTTAAGTACACAAATTACCGACGAAGAAATCACACACACACACACATGCTTATACATCCGGTTTTATGGTTTTAAAACTAGTAAATGTGTATGTATAAGTTTAAGAGATAAAATGTGCCTACATGTGTGTGTACATGATTTAGACAAGGAGTGTAAAGGTGCGTGTTTAGTTTATGTAGCGATATGTTTAACACAAGAATAATAAATGTTCTTAGAAAATATTACACATTTTTAGAGGTTCGAAGGGAAGAGTTTAGGAAAAAAAAGTTTATACATAGTTAGGGGTTGTTGCTATTAGACAGATCTTACCATAAAAGTGTGTGTAAGAGAATGCACGAATTTAAATATGATGAGCTTGTGTATGTGTTATAAGTAGTAGTAGTTAAACATTAATTTGCATATAACTAGATACATTGTAACACATATATATAAGTATATGTATATCTAATACTTGACTGTATTTATATGTTAACGCTAAGTACATATTTACATTAAAGAATGGGGTATGTTTTAAAAGTTTTCAGCTCTCAGATGGTTTTAAACTTATTTTTAAATATCTAATAAAGTTAAGAACTCAGTGCAATAGTAGTTTTATATGTTGGTAGTACAAGTAGGCAATTATTTGCCCTTCATTCTGATATTTCTTGATATATTGAAGAAAATATTTGACGATTTTGCTTTCCCTTTAGAGTCTCTTTATGTGGGAAGTATGGAAAATGGAGTAAAAACGCGAAATTAGAAAATTTTTACTTCCAAGATAATTTTTTGATATTAGCGGTCTACTAACATTTTTCATAGTTTGTTTTGGCAAAAAGAAAATAATAATAAATAAATAAATAAATTAAAGAATTTTTTTTTCGCAACAGTGACTTAAGAGAATACAGTTCTTCCAAAACTAACATTTTAATGTCTTCTTAAACTTCAATGCTGTCCGTTTTAATATGGAATCAGTACTCAATTGGAGACTATTCTGGAAAGAACACATTGTGCGTAGGGTAGAGAAAGCTTAAAGAATGTAGGACTTTTTCAGAAGAGCAATAAGTTTAAAATAGGGCATAAGCTTGAAGATGATAATGTATCATGTGTATGTATGTACACACGAATGTATTATTCTATATTTTAATAATAATAATTATTATATATGCCTCGATGGTGGAAAACTTATCAAAAAAATTCACAGATAGTGCTATATATGGAGACCATTGGTAATAAATCAAAAATGCATTTTATGATATAATTGTTATAAGTATAATTTTAAAGAAGTCTGAAGTCCAAAGTGAAAGAGAGTCAGAAAATATCATCTGATATTATAATAAAAATAAAAGTTTTTACTTTTTATTTTATTTAGAACTGTGTAGCGTAAAAATGTTTGTACAAAAATGCACATCGTCAAATTGAAAATTTATCAGTATAGTATAATTATTATTATTATTTTTTTTAAGTTTTAAAATTTTTAAAACTAAAAAGTAAGTAACAAAAAAGTAAGATATATATCAAGGAGTATATAACTTTTACATACTCCTTAAAGATCGGAATGTCCAGTTATATATTCTATTTAAATATTTTGAGAATTTTTGTGAATTTCGATGTTTGATTTATCATTGAATTTTTTGGACCTACATCTCACAATTTTGCAAGTAATTAAACGAAATTTTATATCCAAAGTTTTTTTTTTTCGTTTGCAACAAGAATAATGACATTAGTTATCATCTGTCCATTATTTCATTACAATAAAATGTTACAAATAAATATGATTGAAAAACTCATAACTTGTTTGTTTTTAAAAATATTTAATTTTTAATATTTGTTTTCCACCTTCATTATAATTCTCAATTAGTTTACACATGAATAAATATAAGTAGACAAGGTTTTGTTATATTTGGTGTGATTCAAGTAATATAAGATATTGATTGACTACTACTGAAGGATTTGGTTAATAAAATGTTCTGTATTATTTTGCACAATACGTAATTATTAATTATTGAACGAATTTATAAAAATAATAATTTTGAATTTATGTGTTTTATTTTAACATATGATAAGATGATATAATAATATGATAGAATAGGATAATAATATGATAAGAGGGGATGGTATAATAATATGAAAGACTCGAATGAAATATAAAATTGGACAATTATTATTTATAATCATTATCTATTTTCAGCGGTGATCATAATATGATGCTCTTAGATTATGGTCACTAAAACTGTATTTTTTCTCTGTGTGCACAATATATAAATATAGCAAACAAATATTACGAAAGTGTGACCTTTTAAATTCGGTCCATTAAATCCACATTTGTTCTAAGATTATAAATTAAAATGAAAATTAATTCTTTCTGTTAATTGCACTTTTAAAATTTTGTAAAATCAATATATTTTATATAATGACTATATTTGTAGTTATCCGGCCAGAAGATAGTCACTTTAAAAGAGTTCGGCTTGGAAATTTCAATTTGTTTTTTATGCAACGTTCAAAAGCTACTGAAAAACTTGGGTTCTATTCAAGAAGATAACGTCGCTTATTCGATAAAAATTGATGAATAATAATTTCGGTTAAATTTTTATTTTTATTTCTTAAGCGTAATAATTGTTTTCAAGTTTTATTTTTTCTAAATGGTGATAATTATTATGAACAACGAATAACTATAACTATTCAATAAATATTTGAAAAATCATTTTTTAAGACATTGGAGGCCTACAAATTTTTTCATTCAAGTATTCCTCCACCTTAATGTTAGGTATATTTAAACAACCCTCGTATATACAATTATATATTTACGTATATATTCTAGTTCAGTTATAAAACTACACAAGCATCACTAGATTTTCTAAAGAAACTTTAAAAACTTTCTATACTTTTTTAGTATTTTCCGTATATTTCTTATGCTTTCAACAAAATAAAGAAAAACTTTAACTTAAATTGAGCCAACTTACAGTAGCGTAAACTATAAAGTTTTGAGTAATAGTTAGAGTATACTATAGTTTTTTTTTCGAAAATTTTAAAGACGAATTAGCTTTTATGTGATGGCATTAAGTAAATAAAAAAAGAAGAAAAAACAAAAAGGTTTCCATGTTAATTTACCAAAATTACCAAAATTTTCAAGGTAAATATAAAGTTTTACTTCTATTACACTTTTAAGCATGTGTGTGTTTACAGACGTTTATTATTTTAGTTATAGGTAAATAAATCTTTATACTGCTATTTATAAGTGAAAAATATATATTTATTTTATCAAGCAATATTAAAATTCTCTAATATATTTCGTGGTTTCAAAGATTTTTACTTTTATCTTCTAAGAATATTTAGTAAGATAATTAAAGAAATGTTGAAAATTTTTAATGGAATTTAGTTTTAATTAAATGACTGTAAAAGATAAAGATAAAAAGAAACTTGTTAAAAGGAAGCAAAAATGTGAAAACTACTTTATTAGCTTAGAAATATTTAAAACGTAAACTATAATGATATAAAATAGGTATTGAAACTAGACATTAATAGTTATGAAAATAACGGGATACATATTAAGTTCCTTGTATTCAAAAGTTAGGGAAAAATTTAACTTATAGGTGGAATTTTGATCTTATTTAATTATTTTAAAAATGTAACCACGATTTAAACAAGTTTCTATTTATTTATATATGCATGTGTTTGACTTTTAATTGAAGAAAAATTTTAAATATTTTTTGACCCGTATTTATTTTAAAATACAACACTATTTGTCATCCATTTCCCACAGCTATAACTCTTTGTTTCAACTATCAATATTTTTACAATTCTAATTAAAAATGAACTTTAGTTTATGTTAACAAAATATTTAGTTTTATATTTTCCAAAATACATGTGTTCAATAGGGAGTATATTTTATACATTTATTTATTATGCAATATATTTTCGATGTTTACATACATACATTTCTATATAACAAGTGCTAAGTTTTTAACAATTTGTTTTTATTTATATAATAAAATTAAAACATAAAAAAATAAAATAAAATAAAACTAATGTAAATCAGAATTATAGAACGGTACAAAATAAGTATTATCAGACCAAATAATTGTAATATGTTCAAAAAATATGATTTTAAGTTTAATTTTAATGAAATTTGGGACAAAGAAACATTCCCAGCAATTTTTTTTTTGGTAATGAGTTGTCATTATTTTTCTCATTTCTTTGAGTAGTGGAATAACTGGTTACCAGTAAATAACAAGTTCATTTAGTTCCGCTTAGCTTGCTAGAACGACTGCATAGCACTCAGAATGTTGCCGGTTCAATCCCAAACTAAAGCCATATTTTTTTAAGGATTTTTTTTTTAATTTCTATTGGTATCTTAAAACTATTAAAAACGCACACAAATTTAACGTAAACATGGCATAGTGTGTGAGACAGTAGTTTTTGAAACATATATTAAAGTTTTTGTCTAGGTTCAAATCTCAGTTGAGGTAACTTTTTGTTTTTATGTTTTTTTTTTTATAGAAATTTTGTAGTTTTGCAGTACTTGTAGTTTTGTAGTATTTTAATAACTACTTATTTGATTGTACTAAATAAGTACTTTAGTAATGAGGACTCATGAATTCGTTGATATCTTAATATAAAGGTAAAGAGCTTTTCACCCCAATTATAAGTAGTTAACACCTCTAGGCAATGTAATATGTTAGCTTACTGGGTAAGTAAAGTTTTTACTAGGACTTTTGGTTAGAATAAGCAGTAAACTAATTTTTGTTCTTTGTTTTAAAAGGCGACAAATAAGTTGAAGCCTTCTTTAATCAAAAATATATATCATAAAAATAGTTTTTATCACATATTTAAGGGGTTAAAATAGTTAAAATCGAGATATTTTAATGATATTTCCCATAACTTACATAGAGAAATTCTTTGTGATACTTTTTTGAAAAGCCGTTTTAAATAGACATAATAATAACGATAGACCAAATTGTCTATTTATAAATTTAAGTCTAGTAATAAAAAATTGTTTTTAAAAGTCAAAAATTTTTCTTTATAAATTTTGGAAATAATCAATTCGCGAGTGAAGTAAGAATTTAAATAATTTACTTTTAATAGTACTGTTTCACCCGCCCATTAGTACTCTTTGCTTTTTTTCAGCTAACAAACTATAAAATAGAGATTTTGATACAAACATTTATATTATTTTTTAGTTGCTATGATCTCTGTTATGAGATTTGTATGTGAAAATGCTGAATGGTGCTTTAACACCGAGGACTATGTTTGACGACCTATGATCTAAACACTTGGTTTAATGAAAGGAAAGAAGAATAGGTCGTTCAACTATCGGAATCTGATTAAAGTAAGCTCTTGACATATTTTGTAGAATTAATCAAAGTTTGCTTGTCTCAAGGCAATCAGAATCTTATGAAAGATACATTTGATCAAATATGAAGGAAATTTTTTTCTCATGAGATTTAGAAAACATCAGTTCCTGGGTAAAATAAACAAAACATAGTTAATATTATTTTTCATTTGCCCGATTGTAGAAATAGAAATGGATAGAAATCTTCATGCTCTTCTCGAGCTCTTCGTATCTTCTCAATTAACAAAAATTGAATCAGAAATTTCTAATATAGATATTGATTGCATTTATATATCAACTGATAAATGAGCGCTTTGTAAAAAAAAACTGGTGAATATTCACTTGCTAGTTGGTCACAACTTAACTTAATTAAAGCTTGAAAAAACACTCCAAAAAAAAAAGTTACAAAATGACTTATTTTTCTCTCCAAATGCGATGTAATGTTAGTTGCATGTCTTCTTAAGAAATTTCGCAACACCCTCAAATATTCAGAAATAAATTTAACTTTAAAAAATAAAGAATAAAATAATGAAAAGAATAGTTCATGTAGTAAATTTTTAATTTTAGGTCATTTAATAGTTAATGGTTTATAGGTTTCCAACAATATATATATTAAAATACACACCAATTTTTATTAAAAATTATGTGCCCCATTTTTCAGATTTTCGATTTCAAATTTATGCAAGAAGTTGAAGATTTAAATAAATTGTTGTGGTTGTGGACTTGAGTAACCGAAAATGGTTTTTAAGGTTATTTTGGACGCTGAATTTTTTCAAAATTGGTTTTAGTTTTCGAGATATCAACAAAAATATTTTTTTACTATTTTTGAGATCTGATAACCAATTTATTTAATAAAAAGTGATAAATCGGAATTATAGATCTGCAAAATTGAACCGTTCGTATTACTTGATATCTGTTTCACGTATTACGCCCTTGTCCCAAAGTAATTGATTGAAAATAAAACCATTAAAATCACTTATAATTTTGACGTGATGTAATTGTTTCATTTCACTTTCTAATCTACATCTTGACCAAGGAAAGACAATTATGTAGAATTGTTCACCATAAATTTTTGATACTCTCCTTTTTCGTCGCTCGTACCAACAAACTTTTAATAAAAAAATCCAAATATCTAATAATTAAAATTAAGTTTTAAAAATATTCGAGCCCCAATCTTGTGGCATTTTTGCAACAAACTCTTCAATATTTCCTGCAAATCAAGGGATTTGCGATTAACGAGAATAAAACGAACACAATTTTCTAGTTATCCCTTTGTTGGCGGTTTACTGGTGTAAAACATTTTTAAGAAACTTTTTCGATCAATAGTTTCCGAACAAAAGGTTTGACTTCTTTGACTTTTCACCATTGAAGCTAAATATTTTGGAGTAGTTCTTGAGAAGGAAAGGTTCTATGTGAAAATGTATTTTGAAAGTGTTCTGTGAGCTTAGTAGTGGAAAAGAGAAAACGTTTTGCCGACCGCCATAAATAATATAGAATGATGCATTCATGCAATCAAACAAATCGTTAATATCATCACTGAAGTATTTGTTTTTTTTTTTTGTCTTGATAATTGGGAATATTGGCTCAATTTTGGTCCCATTTACAATGGCGTTCGTTACAGCGTTCAACATTTTTTTATCCCTGCAACCATAATGCGATTAACTCTGCTAATTCATGATGCTCAGAGGTGACTAAAGGGCATATGACATTCGCAAATGTAATAAAAATACTTGAAAGCGTCTTCGTAATGCTTTTTTATATTTCCGCATGATCTGGATTAAAATTCAATATTAAAAATATGATTGAAATCAAGTCGATATCACTGTGTAGAATCAATCTTGAGAAACTTGTGCAATTAAATGTTCGTTTTCTAAACTAAAATGTTCTTAAATACCTTCATATATTGTTCGAAAAACGAACTTTTAATATTATACTTCGATATAATAAATTTTAGTATAATACAAAGCTTCTCGAATTCTAGAAAAATTTTACTATATTTCTGAAATACTTAACACTAATTTTAAATATCCTTAACATGAGCTATTACATACATTAACTAATTCTTGGAAATCATTTTCCACTTTAGCTCAGTTTTATTAATGACATTTCAACAACAATAATGTAATTGTTGCCTATCAATGAAAAAATTTATTATTCTAACCAATTTAAAATAGAGTACCTGTAAAATAGTGTTTTGTTTGATTTATCAAATATTTAGAAAAATAATCACATATATTTTTTTATTTTCATATTTTAGTAAGGTCTGCCAAAAACTGCAGAAAAAAATTAAAGTTTACCCATAAAAATAAATATTATACAATCCTAATTGCATTTTTTAAACGTGCTGCTGTTATTGTTGATTTTGTTTGAAATTATGTTTCTGGCAAAACTTTCGTTGTATCTTCAATTGATTTTTTATAACGCTCAAAAAAATTTTTTTTTTGATTTAAATTTCTTGTTCCATTTTTTATTAACTTTTTTTCTTTCCTTTACACTCAATATTTTATTTGCTTAAACGTCCGTTCATTGGCAGTGTTTGTCTATGGATAAATACTGGAATACTTGATTCTAATCAACAACTATAAATTTATTATTTTTCTTTTTTTATACTCTACTCTAAAATTTTATTTTTAATGTTTTTTATTGTAGTTTATAGTTGTTTTTTATTTTTTATTTATTATGTTGCCTAGTTTTAGGGGAAACATGAATTTTTCTATACATATTTATTGTGTTTAGGGAATGAAATTTAGTTTTTGTTGTTGTAGTTGTTGTTGTTGTTATTCACACGATTTATATTTATGAACCGAAATGATTTTGATTGGATTTTTAGTAGTTTGTTTATAGGAATTTTTAGTTCATAAATTATTTGTGAGTTTTAATTATTATGCTTTTATTTTTTTAGTTATTTTTTTCCAGAAATTTATGCATTTTCGAATGGAGTTTATTGAATAGGTCATATTAAAAATATTGAGGAAATTAAAGTGGTTTTTGGAGTGTATTAAAAAAATATTAAACTATAAATGCTATGGTTTTAATATTACAAAAAAAAAATATATATATTAAAAAAATAATACAATAATAAAGTAAAATTGTTATGATTCTTTTAAAGAATTGTTCCTACCTAGTTTAACCTAGTTTAACAACACGCAAACAGTAAGACTCTTATTGAATGAAGGAAATGGGAACAAGTAAAAATGTTATATTCGTCTTGGCCGAATCCACCATCTGTAACTTTTTAAAATCTCATCTCACATGAGAGGTGGACGGTAAAGTGGGCGAACCATGCCCATTTTTGTTTTCCGACTTTATATCGATCCTCGAACTATCTGTACAAAACTTCGCTGTCGCAAATGCTTTTGTTTAAGAAATATCAGCCGAAAAGCATGAACTGAAGTTACGACAGACATTGTATTTGGCCCATAACTTCTTTGTTTATTAACCGATTTCATCCATTTTTAATACCAAACAAACCTTATATAAGATAAATATTTGAACTAAATTTAGTTCCCCTAGATAGTCCCTCTGAGTCTTATCCTATTCCAGCTAAATCGACTCAGAATCTTACCAGGACCCAGAATATATATACTTTATGAAGTTCTAAATGATTTTTTCGATATATTACACACGGAATGACAAACCCAATATACTCTCCATCTTTTTGATGGTGGGTATAAAAAGTGGGCAAATATTTGAAAAAAACGGCGAATTTCTAAGAAGCTAGATTTTATTTCAAACAGAAAAATGTAGTTAAAAGTAACATTATGCAATTAGAAAAGTCCTAAGCAACATTATAGATGATTTTCAATATATATAAAACTCTCCAAAAATTGTTTTCACAAGAATATTGTTCAAATAATATTTGACGAGAGAAAAAATAATGTAACGATTCATACAATAATGTTTAAGTTGCAATCACAGAGTTTTATAAAAAATTTCACTAGATGGTAATGGTTAAAACATTCAAAACTGGGATGATATTTCACTTTTGCATTTACTTTTGTCCCCAGAAAATTGTTATGCCTACACAGAAAAATATATTTTTGAAAAATTTCAATTAAATTATTAATCAGAATTTTAAAATAATTTCATATATTTTTGTAATTAAATAAATTACTCATAATCAAAGTACTTCAAAAGATTAAATTCAAATTTTACACAGAAAAAAAAATCAAATTTCAATTACAAATAGTACATATTTAATTATTTTATTAATTGAAATTCGAACTATGAAAAAATTGTATATTAAATTATTCAAATTATCGCTTATTGTTATTTATATTTGGTTAATTTATTAATTAGGATAATTAAAAGCCGATAAATTGCTTAATTTTTGGTAAAAAATACTATAAAATTTTAATTTTTATCAATTGAATAATTGATACAATTAAAAAAGTAAGTGGAATAGTTTTATTTTTGATAAATCGTTTAATATACCATATTTTTTCTGTATAGTTTTTGATATTTCGTTAAGTTATTAGCAACAAAAAATAATTATTTAACAGGATGGTCGAAATTAAAGTGCTAAAAATATGTCCAACTAATTTTTTCTCTCTCTTCAATTGAAGCAATTCATAAGGTGTGTGTTCAAATAAAATATAACATCTTTTTTTCTTTTTTAATAAAAGATGAACGGAATAAGTTAAGATTAAAAGTAAATCTACTAGTTGCAGCATTTCTTCTCCAGATTTTTGTGATATATCCTTTTATATAAAAACTAGCTTATAAGTCTGCCAATGCCAGTAAAAATATTATAATAAAAATATGCAGAAGCAAATCCGAAAATCTTTAAAAAAATACATGACAACATTTTGACGCTCTTCCTCTCAGTAATCGAAGTTTAAATATTTAAAACCCTAACAATTCGATGGGATAATAATGCTTAAAGTATTATATTAGTAAACCGTAAAAAAAATAATCGGTTTAAATTCGCTCCCTGATCGAAATACAAAATCAGTTTCCTAGAGGATTTAGATAACAAATCTGAACTTCTTAAAACCAAAAACGACCTTAAAAAATATAAAAAAATAAAACCGGGTATCTCCCTCCCTGACAGAAATTTGAAAATCTGGTTGCGTTAGAATTTGTAGAACAAATCGTTCTATAAGTAAGCTGAACTTTAATTTTCCACGTCGTCTGGGAGTTTCGAAAGGCTCTGGAAGGAGAAAACATGTTTAGGAAATTATATATATTAACTAGCTTGTAAGCCTGCCAATAAAACGAAAAATATTATAATAAAAATATGCACAAACAAATCCGAAATCCTTTAAAAAAAATATATGAACAACATTTTGAAGCTTTTCTAATCGAAGTTAAAAGATTTAAAGCCGTTAGAATTTGATAGAATAATAACACTTAAAGTACTAAATTAACAAACTTAAAAAAAAATCGAAATACAAAATCAGTTTCAGATAGGATTTGGAGAAGAAAAAATGAGTCTAGAAAATTTATATTTCCAAAAATCAAAACCGACTTTAAAAATATTACATAAAATAAAATAAAATAAAAAAATTTGGCTCCGTTAGGATTTGTAAGATGAATAATTATATAAGTAAGCCGAGTTTTAACTTTCTATGCCTTCCGGAAGCTTCAGAAAGCTCTAAAAAGAGAGGAAACAGATGAAAATGATAATTGAGCTTATTCAGACTAAAGAAGCAAAAAATCACATATTTTATCGCATTTTGAGTAAACTTGTCATACGACAAATAGTTTTGTAAATTTTTACTGTTTTTAGTTCGATATTATTTCGTATCATTTTCTCGATTATTCGGTATACAATACTTGTGCCTTGGAACATAAGAAAAGTCAGCAATAACGCAAAATATTGAACATATTTTTATATTTTATTATTGAGAAGCTTTGATTATTCTTTGCCTCAGAGTTCTTCTCAGCTTTCTCTTTTTAGCTTTGACTGACATAGCTTTAACATGGCTCATATTTTAAAGAAATTAACACAACATGCCATTACGCGGTCGAACATGTTTAAAATGGCTCTTAGAAGCTTCTATACTTTTTGGGCTTGCAATTCATTCTTGTGACCTTTTCTATTTCAGAACCAAGTTTTATCTCAATCTTTAGGTTATTGTTAACCTTTTTTTGTTACCCGAAATGTAATACTTTTGTGAAAATTTACTCAATCAACATTTTCAAGTAAATTTAAAAAAAAAAGTAAAAAAAAAATCTAATTTTATTTTGTACATTTTTCTTTGACTGCCATCTTCATGCGAACAAACTACCGGATTTCAAGAACTCAATCTGCTGTTAAATCTAACATTTCTTTAGAAGATATTGTAATCAAGAAAGATGTTTAAAATTAACAGTTAATAAGAGTTATTACGAAAATTTTGTGATATGTTTTATTTGAACGAACACTTTATAATAGTGTTGAGGGGTTTTTCAGGACAAGGGATTGGTCCAATTTACAATATACAGAGATCTTCATCTATAGACATTAAAAAAAAAAAAAACCTAAAAAGTATTAAGGAATTCGTGTAATTGGACTATATTGAAAAGCTTATAGCTGCAATGCCTAAAACATATTCGGAAGTAATAAAAGCATATCATTATGCAAACAAATACCGAATACTTAGCACATTTTTTATATTTTCTTCTAATGCTATTATGAGTTGCAAATGTTTTGAACATTTGAATTTTTACTTTTTTTTATTAAACATTGATTATCAATCGTTTTCAGTTAATAAATATTTTCATTCATTTGACAATAAAATAAACATTTTAAATTATTAACAAAAAAGAAAGAAATTTCTAAAAATATTTGCTTTAACAAAAAATTTTCACTGTTATTAGCTTTTAGTTGCAAATGTTTTCACCACACCTGTACGTCTTATACAGAAAAAATTGACAATATTGTGAAGATAGTTGAAATTCAGTGTAATTAAAATTGAAATTTTTGACAGCTGATTTAAGTTTCATGTTTGAACTTTCCAATGTAAGTAATTAAAGCCTCCTATTATAGGAAGCTATTTAGCTCTAGATCGTTATATAAACAGAGACCTTATTTAAACATTAAAAAAAAACAACTTTTTATTTTTATTTCAATCGGTAAAAAATTTTTGTTGTTTAAAAAAAAAAAAAAAAAAAAAAAAAAGAAAATCCATAATACATTTTCTATTTTCATCAATAGTTTAATTTTTTTTTTTAAATTTTGGTCGAAATTAAAAAATATAAATAATATTTGTGAAATTTATTAAAAAAGTTTAAAATTATTTTCAGCTTTTTCATCGGAAGGAAAAAAAATTATATACAATTTCATTGAATAAAAAAAATATTTGAAATGTATTCACACAATACATACGAAATTCTAATAAATGAAATATTAGAAAAATATTTTTTCAAAACAAAAACAAAAGTATAAATAAAAAACTATTATTGAAAAATTTTTTCATATGATGGATATTTATATTTGAACATAAAAATCCCTCACATATTTTTTTTTAACAAATGAAAAAATATTTCAAACATGAAATATTTGTAATTATTGAAAAATAAAATTAAAAGGTTTTCGGGTGCTTGATTATAAGTAAGTGTACTTTAAGTGTATTTTTAAAGTTCTAAATAAGTTTTAATACAAGCGATCACTATGGTTCAAGAGTATCTTTAATTGTAGGAATATTATCCCATATTAGTTTTTTTTTATTGATTCTCAGTCAAGCTTCAGTCAAAGGCATTTATAGTCAGATTATCTTAAAACGTAAAAATAACTCTGCCACATCGACAACGGTTATGATGACATTGACAATTTATAGTGTCGCTTTTTTGACACCGTGTGTTCACAATTTTTAAATGCATGGAATCAAAAGTAATAATGTAGTGTCAAGTTGATATAAATGCTGTATAAATTCTCGTTGTTGATTCGACCATGTTGTGTACAATTTGAACACACACGGGCTTGTTATACTGAATAGTGTCATTTTGTAAACCTTACTACATAGGATTTATTTATAGGTATTTATATAAACCTATTTTCGCTCTAGGTCTTTATATAATTCTAGGTCTTTATATAATCCTGTATTAAATTCTTTGCATAAAACAGATTCATTTTTGATGTGAAATTTCTCTTCTTACCCTTCAAACTTAAAAAATTAAAAATAGAGTTTCAGTTGTCGTTTTTATGATGACCTTTTGTTTTTATTTAAAAATTACACATTAAAATGTTCATTTACTTCCCACTAATTTGCTGTAAATTCTATTTTTAAATTCTAGTTTGCATTTTTCCTTAAATGACATTTAACATTTTTTTCTCCTAATTCAGTTCTAAAAATATATTGCATTTTGTTAATTCACTTTTATTCAAATATTTGCCTGACCTTTCAAACTAAGTGCAAGTACTTTAACAACATGTTGCGTGTTTGAACTTTTTCTTTTCATTATTCATTGTTAATAATTATTTTTATTAATATATGTCATGACATTAAAGGGCGTTATTAAAAAAAAAGTTTCTAATCCAAACTTATGTGCATTATATGCTGAATAAGTAGCAATTTAAAGGATTTAAAATAAAATTGATAATAAGTCAACTTTTAAATGTTAAAAATAACTTTAAAATAAAGCAAAGTAGTAGAAAATGATAAATAGGTCAAAGGTTATAAAAGTTTTTTATATGGTTATTTTACTTTTAACAAGTAAAATTAATATCGAGATTGTAATTTAAAAGATTAATATAATATAATTAAAAAGTATATTTTAAGATTCGTCCTATAGTTGGTCTCTTGGTCTAAAGTTGTAGCTTGTTTTTCTTAATATTTGCCTCATTTAATTTTTATGGAAACAGTTTTTTTTTATTCTGCTTAATTTTTGGAAATATTCTTTCCACGATTTGCATAAAACTACTTAAAACGCATTTAATTACACATGCATAAAAAAAGTTGTAATGCGTTTTGCATTCAACCGCACTAAATAGTATTAAAACTAAAAGAAGAAAAAAGAGAAAACCAACCACCAGAAAGAACAAAAATCAACAAAAATCCGCCATAATATTATTAAAAAATAAAACAGAATATGAATATGGAAAAGTATAATAAAAATGGTTTAAGCTCGTTTATAACTAAAATAATGTTGGCGCTGATGAGAATGAAGACGATGATGACGACGACGACGTCTATGATGGCCCTGCTGGTATGTTGCAATGATTGTGTAACCAAAGGAAGTAAAACGTTTTATATAATAGCAGGGTTTTAAAATCGGATGATTGTTTTTCAACATTCCATTTCATATCAATGTAGCTTGTTTGTTTTGCTGGTTGTTAGTTCAGGTCTGGTCTTGTTGTTGGTTTAAATCATCACCAGCCAACTTATTTTTATGTTTCCTTCCATATACACCAAAAAAATAAAAAAAATAAATAAAAATAAAATGAAGAAAACATTAACAATAACAACGAGTTTTATTAGTGGCAACAACATTTTAAATGCTAACAAGTCACAGCAACTTAATACCATAAAGCTGCTATAATTTTTCGTATACTTTTACTTAACTTTAACCAAGGAAGGGAGTGGAAAAAAGTGTACGAGTGTATGAGGGAAAATATTTATTTTTCCTTGCAGTCTTAGTTTAAACCGAAAAAAGAAACAAAAGCGAAAGAATGGTATGATGTTATCGTTTTTTTTTTTTTTGTTTTTAATACCAGGATCTGATAGTAACAAGTTATGAAATAAATTCGACTATTAAGGGTATTCCAACAAAAAATTGCGATTTAAAATTAACACCAATATACAAATATTACAAACAATTTCTTAATAAAATTCTAAATGGTCAATTTCGTTTCAAAAAAATATATACAATTTTTTAGAAGCTGATTTACATTTTTAATTATATTTATTTTTCCTTTGATTCGATTTTGCTAATTTTCAATAGAAAACTGCTAAGGCAAAGATAAATCATTACGTCTAGGTCTTAATATGAAAATATTTCCTACAGACTTTATTTAATTTTTTACAATTTTTTTCAAATATTTTTGAAAAATTTCTTTCGTTTACCCTAAATCAATATTCAATGTTGTTGCCTTAATATATATTTTTTTTTTTTGACAATTATGGCTGGTTGTTGCTTGGCGAGAGATGTCGTATATGGGTATGTGGTCCAAAAATTGAGAGTTTAACAAAAGGGTTGTTAAAAGAAAATAACTTATGCAAATCAATTTACATATGCAATTAAATGGCGCGCCAATGTATGCATATATACAACATACATACATACAAACGCACATACTAATAAAAAGTCATGCACACATACATACGTAAACTTATACCATTTTCAAATTTGCATACTGAGAGTAAAGTATTTAATAAAATCAACTAGAGTTGCCATACTTATAACTAAATAATTAAAATATTAATTCTCAGGTGCTTTAGAGTACTGTTTAAAACATATGGAACTGAGATGATATTTCACCTTTGCAGCAAATTAATTGCATTTTATCCAACAAATAAAATAAAATCATTTTTTTGACTTATATCAATAAAAATGAATTATTTAGTAGGATAGTCGGATTTAAAGCTTGTAATGTTAAAAACATTTGCAACTCTTTTTTCTCTCTTTCTAATAGCAGACATTTAAACTAAAAAATTATTAGAAATAACTTAAACAACATTATCCTTTGATAATTTTTATATTTTTGGAATTTTATAAAGAAATTAATTTTATAAAGAAATACATTAAATTAGTTTTAGTTCAGCGCTTTATAAACTTTTGAAAAAAAAAAAAATAAATAAATAACTGGAAATAAATACAATATTTAGTTTAAATCAAAAACATTAAATTAATATCGTAACAGGCTTTCGCCACGAGACATTTCTATCAAATATTCAAAAGAGCATTTTTTTTATTAAAATATTTGTAAAAGCTTCGATTTTTGGCCTGAACGATTACATGGTATATCTATGAGTACAATTAATAACAAGCTAAATTATTACTATATAAAAATAAAAACTGCTCGATTATATATACTAACTATATATTTTAACACGATAAAATACAATAGCAAATAGCTGTTGCCAGCATCAAATTAATTCCATAAACATGTTTTTAAAATCCCTCAAATTTAAAGATGAATCTCGGGTATTATAAGGCATTAGAGCGTTACATAATCTAGATATTCCTACAACAAACGATCTTTGAATATAGGTTGTATTGATTCTAGGAAAAATAATTGAAGACGTAAGATTTGAATATGAGAACTGAAATATTTGTACCAAGTAATCACGTGTTCCATACTTTACGATTTTATAAAAAAGTGTCATTAATCTCAGATTTATAAAATCCTCAAAATATAATTCAATAAAATCAATAGAATACACGAAACGAATGACTCTATTAAAACATTTCTTAAACTTGTTAATGTTTGTAGCCGAAGTTGATGAATAAATTTCTATTCCATAGAGAAATATCAAAGATTTTGCAATTAATTTCCTTATATGCAAAAATAAATAACCCAAATTGTTTATTATTCTTAAGATAAACGAAACTTTTGAATTAATCATAATAATATGATTTTCAAATGTCAGTTTACAATCTATATGAAACCCTAGTGATTTGTAACTCTGGACGTAGGAAATATTATTTCCATTTAATTTTAGACATGGATGAACTCTAACGGTCCTTTCGGACATCATGGCATAGGTTTTTCGTGGGTTTGTAAGAGACCAATTGAAAATGGCATTTAAATCCTTATTAATTAAATTAGTAAATCCATCAAGGGGCAAATTATCGGTAATTACATGCATGCTTTACAAAAAGACAGACATTCAAATATATCATTTATATATAACATGAATAAAAGAGGCGCCATTATAGAACCTGTAGTGCGATTCAGTAACTTGTTTTAACGATAATCGAATCGTTAAAATTAGTAAGCAATAAAATTGTCGATTTCTTTATTCTCTACCATTTTTAACGATATTTGTTTGCGTTAACTTAAAGACAAAAATTTTTGTGTTGTTAATATATTGACAAAAATTAGCAAAAAAGTCAACCCAATGATTCTGTCGTTGTTTTGTGGTTGTAGCCTGTACTTCCATGGTTATAGACCGTGCTTCTACGTTTGCGAATCTTCTTTTGGGAGTAGTGGTCATTTTGAAGAAAACAATTAACAGAAATACATCTTGATCAATATCAAAGAGATAATTTAATAAATTACCGTCTTAAAACCGTTAAAAAAATTTCGATTTATCTGAAATTTGTTTATTTTTTCTTTTTTATTTGGTTTTGAACCATACTTTTATTTCGGCATTTCCTTGGAGAGCTGCCACACGAAATAATAGTTATATACGATCGTTTAAGAGTACTTAGTGAATCACACAATCGTTACTGCAAACAACAAATGCTATTGACAAGTTTTCGATTGTCGAATCGTTAAAAATTACTGAATCGCACTACTGATCTGATGTACTATTACCAGACGCTACATACTGATTTCTTTCGTTTAAAAATGACGATATTAGTTTACATTGATACCGCGAAAAAACAAACCTTGATCTAAATTTATTTACCAATATTGTATGATTTATTGTATCAAATGCTTCCGTAAAATCTAGGACGACAACCACTGATACTTTTCAGTTATCCGTATTCTTCCTAATTTTTTCCATAACATCTAATACTAGAGTAGTAGTAGAGTGATTAGTTCTAGGAGGGTATTACTTTAAATGTATTCCATTATTTGATCCCTTATTATGATCTCCATTATTTTTGAGTAAACAGGCATTATACTTATTGGTCTGAAATCTGATATTCCAATAGGCTTTTTGATTTTAGGAATTGGTACTATTCGTGAAATTTTCCAGCTAATTAGATATACATTAGTCATCAGTATAGTGTTTAAAATATGCAATAGTGGTTCAATAATGAGATTTAATATAATCCTAATAAATCATATGCTTATTCCATCGTGTCCTATAGATTTTGATTTAATTTTATCTAATGCAAATATTATATTAATCTCATCAATTTTTGTGAAAATAAAAATTGGGCTATATCCTATATCAAATGAAAATTTTGTCAAATAGTCAATATCCACTATGCTTTTAAGAGTTGCAAATGTTTTTAACACTTGAATTTTCAGTTGTTTTACTAAAACAAATTGTTTTTCAATAAATTTTAGGATAAAAATATTTTTCATTTGATTTATATATTAAAATAAGCATTTTAAATTATTAAAACAAAAGAAAATAATTGCTGAAAACATTTGTCTTTTTGAAGAAAAAAGAATGTTATAACTAAAAATTGTTTTTCAGTTGCAAATGTTTTCACAACGACAATTATTAGAAAATTAAAGTGTTTCAGTACGAATTTTAATCTTTGAAGCAGAAATAATAAACTTTGTATTTCAGTTCTTAGACAAACTACTTCACTAAGTTCAAATATCTAGTATGGGGCATATTTTCCAAAAGTTTATTAACTGATTTCGAAACATTTTTTTTTTTTAATTTTAATAAAAAAATCCCAAAAAGAAACGATGTATAAATTAAGCTTTTTAGTTTATCATTGATTTCCAAAAGAATTATCAATATCAAAGATTTATAAAGATTCACTGATTTCAGTTTTATATAATTTTCCTGGCAACTCTTATTTTTATTTTAAATATTCTTAAAATACAATATATGATAGCATATGTATGTATTATTTTTTTTTCTCTACTCATATACAATATGTAGAAAATTTTATAATATTTTTTATATATAAATATTTTGTTATAATTCGTAGACTACGTATACATACAAACATATGCATATTTTTATATTGTTGAAATTATTCTCCTACTATTTTTAATTAAAATATTTAAAATAAAATACAAAGTATTTTATTTATTAAATATAATAATAATACGAGTAGTTTGTTGCTATTATTATTTTTGGTGGCAGCCTAAAAATTTATTTAAAAATATAAAAATTAATTAATATATAAAGAATGTGTTAAATTTATTGTTTGAGTTTATTATGAGAAAACAATTTTATAATAAAATTTAAAGAGAAATTTATGAATAAAAATATAGTAAAAGTTGTGAATTTTGTTATTAAATACAAAAAATAATAATTGAATAAGGTTTATATAGTTTGCATTGTGTTTAAGAAATTCAATATTTTTGTGCTCAGAAAGTATTGCATTTTTGAATATTTTATAATTAAAAAAATCATAAATTATACTAATATTAGGAAATCTATAAAACATATTTTTATTATGTGAATATGGAATTCTACAAATAAAATGAAAAATTATCTTCGTTTTTATATTAAATAAATAAAAAGAAAAATCATATATACTATAATGCATTACTGGCTCATATAAATAAACAATTTTACAAAGAAACTGTAACTCGTTCATATTTTTTTCAGAGGTTTTCGAGGAATATCATTGAGTGCCATTACATTTTAGCACTAATTAATAATGTAGTTCATATTTCTTTACATTATTCTTAATATTGAACAGTGTAATAATTTACATAAAGTAATGTCAATTTAGCTGTTTCTACAAGGAAAATTAATGATTTTTAAATAAAAATATGATTTTATTCAATTTAAATTCCCTGTAATAAATTTAAACATTTTTGGAATCAACAACATATCATTTACTAGGATATATATGAAAAAGAACTGGACCAAGAACACGCAAAATTATGGTGCTTAAAAATTCAAACGCAAATAACTCGAAAACTATAAGAGATAAATAGGATAGGTAAGCATGTTTTTTATAGGTCTTGTCAGCACCTACAACAATATATAAATATAAATAAATAAATAAATATATATATATATATATATATATATATATATATATATATTTGAAATCGGACGAGAAACAAAAATTTGGCAAGCGATTAAAAATTTTTTATCTCAGAGTTACCTAATTTTGAGCTCCCTTAGCTCCGCCCCTGAGGTGTTTGTTGTGCCCCCTTCCAAACTTAACATTGTCCACTCCTCTGCTACGCCTATACCAAATTTCATGCAAATCCAACCAGCCGATTACAAGTTACAGATTTATTTCCAAAAAATTTCGATTCTGCCCCACTGTGCATTATATTTTAGCACTTATTAATAATGTAGTTCATATTTCTTTACATTTATTCTTAATATTTAACAGTGTAATCATTTACATGTCAATATAATTTATATCAAGTAATGCCAATTTAGCTGTTTCTACAATGAAAATTAATGATTTTTAAATTAAGTAGACCGGCTGTAGACCATACTTTATTTGATAATTTTAAACTGGGACTTATTTGATTTGTATTGGGACTTATTTCATTTATTTCGGAACTTTTTCCATTGGGAGGTACTTCATTCAACGTGGATCTTATTTTCTATATTATGACAAAAGTGCCAATTGTTAGGAATTATTTCATTTATCTCATTTTTTTTTTGCTTTGGGAGTTTCTTCATTCTGGTTGTGACTAATTTCATTGAGACTTATTTCATATTGGAATTATTTCAAGGTACCCAAATTTTATATTTTTAAAAATATCCATCTTAGTATTTTTTGTTTATTTATATGAAAAGAGTACCATTTTTTAATTTTATTCAAATTTAGTAGGCTTTAGAAAAAAAAATAATGGATAAAACAATTTTCGTAATTCTTTCATATGATATATATTAAAGCCTAAATTTTATATCCATAAACAAATGAAAAAAAAAAAAAAACGTAACAATTTCTATGTACGAATTCATAATATCAGAAGTATATACGTATATATAATAATTTTGTATAAAAAACAATGTAATTTTATTTAAAAAGATCGGAAAGCAATGAAGAAGATTGGTCTGAATAAGTTTCTTTTTTATATTCTGATTTTCATTGTAACAGATTTTTATATTATTTATTTATTATTATTACTATTATTATTTTTATTGGAAATGGGCTGCGACAATTTCGTATCTAAAAAATAAAGACAAACTTTTGGCACATAAAACACGGATATTCAAGTGGTCTAAAAGTAGATTAGTAGTGATTGGACCTTATCAAAGATTAAAAATATGGAACTTACTTCTAATTTTTAATAAAGTTAAAAAGTCATAGAGCTAACCATTACTTTTCCCGACACAATCTGATCATCGTTACTTCTGTAAATTGGTCATACGTAGATACAGAGTGAATTTAATCCATTCAGGTTCGAAAACCTAACATAGCCATACGAAGTGAAAAAGTATTACAACATTACCTTGTTAGTGCTGCAATTCAGGTCTGTTATAAATAGATGTACATGAGACGTGTACATTAGAGTGTCCCGTAGAAAAAAAAAAATTGTAGGAAGATACCTCAAATGATGCGTATTAACGAGCTGAATATGTAAAAAATAGTTAAAATAATTTTAAATTGATCTTCAGTTCCCTACCAGCGATTCAAAGACACTGGTCTAGAACATTTTGTCCAAAAAAAGAGTTTTGAGTTTTGCCTCGAAGGCAGTTGTGAAAAAAATATTAAATTTTTTTTCGCAAAAATTTTGGTCCATAAACCGTTATTATAATACACCATGAGGAAAAAAGTTCGATATTCGTTTTTGCACAATTGATAAAAATTGCATTATTTTGTTTCTTTTATGGGTAAAATATTAAAAGTTGCATTAATAAGTTAATATCAAAAAAATTATTCATCAAAATGCAATAAAAAAT
Organism: Protocalliphora azurea; assembly: GCA_932274085.1. Classification (NCBI taxonomy): domain Eukaryota; kingdom Metazoa; phylum Arthropoda; class Insecta; order Diptera; family Calliphoridae; genus Protocalliphora; species Protocalliphora azurea. The sequence goes on from OW026520.1 coordinate 40,075,984, forward strand.
CCTCTAGCGAAACAAAATTTTTGGGAAAAATTTAAAAATTTTTTCCTGAAAGAGCTTAAAATTACGAATTTTTTGAGACATATTTCGCGAAAAATACTCTAAAATTTTTTTGGGTGAAAATGTACCACACTTGCGATTTTCAATCGTTAGTAGGGAACTGAATATGAATTTTAAAATTTTTAAAATTATTTTTTCCGTATTCAGAACTTGAATACATATCGTTTAAGGGGACTTCCTAAAAAGCGTTTCCTCAGAACACTATAGTGCACGTTGAGGTCTATGTCGAAAAACAAAACGGTGAATTAAGTCTTAAACCATTTGACAATGTACGACTGTGTAAACGTTTTAATCAAACTACAGGCTCAAGAGATAATGTGATAAAATTTTAGCAAATGACCAGTGATTACGATTAAACTCATTTCAATTATTTTCTGGATTTAGCTGATTTTAAATAACAAATTTCTTAGTAAAACTATAAGCAGTATGGGTGAATTCTGTTAAATCTGAATGTTTCCCATAGATGTACGGATGGACAGACAGATAAACGGAGATTATATACCCGTTCAAAACTCTTTTTATAACACCTTACATGAAAAAACGATTGCCTACTTTTAGGCTTTAAAGAAAATTTGCTTAGAGTATATCTTAACAAACGAAATCGGTTTATTTATCACACTTTCTAAACAAATTGGAATTTCTTAAACCCATAAAAAACAACTAAAATCTATTTTAGCGCTTTCTGTATTTTCTGTCTAAATAGACATTATTGATATTTTATTGTTTTATCTCTTTTTCATTTGTAAATTATACCATAATATTCTTTTACATTTTTCAATTTACTGTTGATGATACATATTCACAGATAATGTATCTATGTGTGTGTGTGACTATAGTTTTCCTTTTAAAACGCTTTTTTCTTCTTGAATGCTTTGTTATATTAACCGTTTTTTTCTCTTCTTATTTTCATGTAAACAATTTCTTTTATTTCTTGCATTTCCACGAATTCTTTTTTTAACTTCCAGTTCATTGAAGCCAACAAAAGTGTTGTTTATGTGTGTGTATGTGTAAGTGTGTGTGTGTGTGTGTGTATATATGTGTATGTGTGTGTGTGTGTGTATATGTGTATGTGTGTGTATGTAAAAGTAGTTGTATTGCAATTGAAGTCATTGTAAAGTATTTATATCTTTTTGATGGGGAGAAGTTGGTTATCTTTATTTTTCTTAGCTGATTTTTCCCCGGTTTTGCTAGTCAATACCTTTAAAAAGAAATGCCTTGACATGGAGGGAAGAAAAGAAGAAAGCAGTAAAATAAGTGCAGGAAAAAAATGTAGTATGTTACGGAAAATTCGTTTGCGACCCAAATAATAGTAAATCACAATTGTTACTGTCCTGCCGTAAAGACATGAATACTCGTTATAACAACATGTACATGTATTACCAATGACAAGGACAATGGAAAACAACTTTACAGGAATCCATATCCTGCATTATACGCATCCGTTAACTGGCAACGTATAAATTTGTTATAAAGTATATAAATAGGGAAAACAGAAAAAGAAGAAAAATATAATGAAGGAAAAAACTGAAAAAATTGGTAAAGAAAAGACAGGAAAAAGGTGGTTTTGGTCAGTTTGTACCCTATAGTACACACTTGGTAACAAGTCATGTAGGAAAACAAGTCGATTATATTTAAATGAAAACGAGTTGACAAGTTTGCGCTTAAATGCGTTGAATATAAAGAAATAAACAATTTGTTACAAGTTCTAGTTAAGTTTTTCAAAACATGTAGCGTGTCAATTCCTTTTTCTTTTGGTTCTGACACAGATTTCATTTCTTTTGTATTTTCTTTTTTTTTTTTTTTTTAACTACCTCTTGGTAGTTTTGTTACATATACATTAGGGTGGCGCCAAAATTAAAAGTATTGATGTCTTCAGCTCAAACGAAAACTTACATCATTTTAAGATACCGTTTCTCCAAATTTTCGTCCTGACGTTATCCTTTCGTAAGCTGGATCAAAATGAAAAAAGATCCTTTTTTGTTTTTTTCGAATTTTTCGTATTTCTGCCAAAGGAATAATATGAAAATTTGGTATTGCAAAAAAGGTATTTAAAACATGTATTTAATGACATAACAAAAATTTGGAACCAGGTCCAAATAAGCCCGAAATTTTGCAAATTTTAACAAAAAAATTTAGATATTTAAATTTTATATACATAAATATTTAAAAAAATGAGACAAAACTAATAGAATATAATCTTCTAGCAGTTAAACCGTAGAGGTTTTTTCCGTTTATTTAAATTCGAACTCGTTAGAATATTATTGTGTTATTTTTTGAAGTATTTGTGTAAAAAAATTCAAATTTATAATTTTTTTTGAGAAAAATTGCAAAATTTCGGACTTATTTTAACCTGGTTCCAAATTTTTGTTATGTTATTAAATGCGCGTCCTTAAGGCCTTTTTTGTAATACCAATTTTTCATAGTGTTTCTTTGACAGAAATATGAACAAAATTCGAAAAACCCGAAAAATGACATTTTATCACTTTGATCCAGCTCACGAGTGGATTACGTCAGGACGAACATTTTGAGAAACGGTATCTTAGAATGAAATAAATGTTCATTTTAGCTAGGAACATCGATATCTATTTGCAACCATATAAAAGGGACATCCTAATGTAATTATATGAACATCCTTACACACATATGTTTACATATAACTATTTATTGTCATCCTTGTACTCAATGTATGTTTCTGTTTATATATTTTTCAGCTTGTCAACAAATTGCTGTTTGTTTTAAATGCTATAGCAACTTTTTTTTCATTTTTCTTTTGTAAATCTTGCTCTTGTTTTATTGCTTTTGAAGTTGCTAGCAATATTGTATTATTATTGCGTTTCTTTCTTTCTCTCTTTGTGTCATCGTTTCTATTGTCGTTATTATTGCCACTACTATTGGTACGTAGCATTAGTATATTATTCATTATTTTCTTTTAAGCTTTTTTTTTGTGTCATCTCTTTAAAGCTGTTTATTGAATTCAATAGCATTTTGCTATTTTAGCTATTTCTGCTATTGCTACTACAATTGCAAATGCAATTTTGATTTTGTCAACAATTTCAAGTGTGTGAAAATTGTTTCGCAATTTTTAAAGATTTTTTTTTTTGTAATTAGTGGGTTTATGTTTCTTTCGTTTTGTTTTGTAATCATTTATGAGTCAAAAATAATAAAATAAAAATTACAAAGATATTTAATGAATTTTTTGAAAAAGCTTTAAAGAAGCTTACCTAAGATAAAGGAAAATATTAGTTATAATAGGGGAAACCGTAAATATGCAATTGGATGTTTTTTCCTGTACGTTGAATGAAAGCATCGATAAAATATTTAATCGTTTCCGAAGAAATAAAGCAATTTGGCATCGATTTGTAAGTGCATATTTCACCTTTAAGGGCACATTTTTGCATATAATGTTTTTTAGATATTCATATTTAGAGAATATTTTGTTATTTTTACATCATATTATTTAACTGTTTTACAGCATATTTTGACATTTTGAAGAGATTTTTTTTCAATTTTGTATACCCCAAGGGAAGTTTTATAAATCTGATCTATATAGTTTTCACTTTTATTTGTAAAGTATGTGATCAAGTCTGTCAAACATCTTGTAAAAACAATTTATTTTTGGCATGGAAGTCATATAAATGTACAAATTAATCCATTAGACAACTTCAAAACTAAAGCAAATTTTTGTAAAATAGAACGGTAAGAAAAAGGAAGTTCAATAAATATTTCATGTGATATAAAAAAAAGGAATTTTTTTGAAATTGTAACAGCGCACCGATGATAAATACATTTTAGTTTTATTTTACAATAGAACTTTAATAAAATAACTTATATTAATTAAAAAGAAATATCTTTTGTTTAAAAAATTCATAAATTATTTGTTTTTAAAGAGCATATTTTTGCATCTTAAAAGCATATTTTAAGTTTATTACTGCATATTTAATACGCATTTAATACGCATATTTGTGGTTTTAATGCTTATAATTATTCATACAATCATATAGTTACTCTATATTTTCTAAGTATGAAATAGATGATAGAACATTATCAGTAATTGTCTCTTCAAGGTTTTTTAAGTTCATTTTCGTTGTCTTTTGATATCAAGATATATATCTATGTTTTAAAACATATGGGAAAAAAGTCTTTCTTTTTACTTTTTTAATAGAGTTTTTTTTTCTTCGTTATATTTAACCACCAAGAGTTCATTTTAAATTTATTTAAAACAGTTTGAAATAAATCACTCATATGGTTATAACAACTGAAATCAAACTAATAATAACTTCAACCCTCTGTATTTATTCCATTCCCTGTGAAATGTTATATTTAATAGATTTTTAATAGTTTTCTAACTTGTACAATGCCATAATTAAAAGAACTACTTCTTATTAGATACATTTTCATTCATCTCAATTTGTTCTAAAGTTAAATTTTAGAAAAGTGTCAAAATCATTTGGAAATGAAATCATTTCTCTAAGAAATTAACAAATGTTAAATTGTCTTAATTTTTGAATGAGATTTGAACAACAAGTGTCAACTGAATTGAAATTCGTTTTTATGAGTTCGCACAAAAAATTCTAATATTAATTCATTCTGAAAAATTTGTTTGATGCGGCAGCAAAAACTGATCACTATTTTAGCATAAAAAAGGCACTGATGAATATTTTTACTATATTGTTTGTTAATTAGGTATTTTAATTTGTATAGTGCTACAAAAAGATAGACATCTTAAAAATGCAGATTCTTTAGAAGTTCTGAAATAGCTTGGGTACTTCTCTTAACTGACTTGAAGAACTTATTTTTAAATATTCTAGTGGACCAATTTTTCTTTTCAGAAAAATTCTCGAATAAATCAAGCAAGTTCTGAAGAGAAATAAGTGACACCAAAAAAGAATAAATCGTCACCTAAAATGCAAAATGCCGTAGCCACACTTTTCAATTTTTTACAGCAGAAGCAAAATCACATTTGTAAATGCAGAACGCCGTAACCACAATTTTTAATTTTTTGCTTTAAAATTAAGCAATTAAGTAAAATTATTTAATCGTTCACTTAAAGGAAAAATACATTAAGCATAAAATACTCTTCAAATCAAATTTTTCTTAAATGGAACAAATTTTACGACTGTTTCGTTTATGAAACTGATCTTCAGCCTTTTAACTATTCTTAATATTGATGTCATTTTTGAAGATATGAATATGAAATTGTTTGTGTAGGTGTAGTTTGGGTGCGTACATTATAATCAAGTAAAAAGCCAACATTTGATTTTTGTGTGGTTACTGCATTTTAAGTGACGAAATACTAAAGAATACTCATATTGCCATAGTAAATACACTCTAATTCTTTTTAAATACCTCGCTAAAAAAGGCAACTTACTTGATAGAAAATCGGAGTTAATTAGGATCCTCATTTTACTCACTTTAAGATGCATCAGATGTAAAGTAGTCACTTTACACTCAGAGGTAAAGTTGTCACTTTACACTCAGAGGTAAAGTTGTCACTTTACACTCAGAGGTAAAGTTGTCACTTTACAATCTATAAATTGTAACACCCTGTAAGTTATTCTCCCACAAGAAAAAATTGCTATATGCATGAAACTATATGTAAGTAATATATAACTAATAAAGACTTCAAACTTCCTCTCAAAAGGACTTGAACGTTGCAATCGATACATATTTTTTAAAAAAATTAATGGATGTTAACTGAAAGCTAAGAATCCCTACGATATAAAAATATTTTTATTTAAACGTCGAAATACACAAAGTTAAGAGAATGTGCTTAAATTTTGCCCTTTAATACATATTTTTAAATAAAAAATAAAAGGACATTTTTTCAATTTTTTGTGCTGCAACATTTAAATAAAAACAATTGTTAGACTGCAGTTATATGTAAATATACTTATATTGGCATTAGTAATAAAAAGATACTGTGTTATTAATATATATAGAGCTAAAAGTTAAGAGATTGGAATGTGAATATTTCTGTGGCATTGTACTGCGCTGGAAAAAGAGGCAAAGTTTTTTTTTTATACATTATTTGAATTAAGTAAAATCTTATCATAATGGATATATATGTATGTAGGTCTGACCTCAACCTAGTCTTATTAAAATCTATTTTTACTTCTTAACTATCCGAATCTCATGAGATTTTTTGATTTACAGCTGAAAGTTATTTTAAAATCGTACAAAAGCAAATAAAAAATTATTAGTGAGAAAACAAAGTGTTTGAGGAAGGTTAATGATTGCAGATTTTTTTACGATTCTGATGAAGTTTTGTCAATCAAACGATTCGTATTAATGAGTTCAAAACTGGAAAAATAAAAAAGAAATCATCTTTAGTTTTCCACCAGCTATTTAAAATCACAGGTCTGGCGCATTTTGTTTAAAAAAAGTTTCCAGTGTTTTCTCGTAATAGGTCTCAGAAAATTCGTTATATTAAGATTGTTATAAACAAAAATATATATATTTTTGAATCTTTCTCCTAGCAAACTTGATTCAGGAGAACATTTTGTTGATATTTTTTTAATAGTTTAAGATGGAACAAAATTATTATAAGACATTTTTCAATATATAACATGATCTACTGAAAAGTCTTCCTATGAAGCTAAATTTTTGCGAAAATATATTTTATATTTTTCTTCTAAACAAGTTTAAAATTACGAATTTTTTGAGATCCATTTCGAAAAAAAATCCTGTCTTTTTTAGGAAAAATTTGATTTTCAATTGCTAAAGATGAGCTTTAAAATTTTTTAGTATTTTTCCTATATTTAGCTTTACCCTGCCCATAATTTAGAAGATCTTTCTATAAACATTCTGAATTTAGTAACTAGATTCATAGATAAAATGTAGATACCACTGTACAAAAAATGAAAAGTTTGATTGAGGCAGACTTAAATAGATGCGCTATAACTCTAAAGCTAATAATAAATAATGATAAACAAAAATGTACTTCAGTAGAATTGTCTATAAATTTTGTAATGACATAAAAATACGTACGATACGTAATAAGTAAAATGTATGCAAAAAACTGATTTTTGTAGTCTTTAACTCGCATGTAGCAAAAATCGCTTTCGTCCATCATATTCTGAGCTCAATTGACTGGGCTGTTAAGGGTTTTTTTTTTTTTTAATAAGAAGGATATTTGAAAAAAAAAATTGAGATATTTTATGCTGATTTGTGTGTTTTTTGGAGAATTTTTATTCTTTTTATTATTGCCTATCTGTATCCGTTAAAACTTTATTATCCTAGTTATTAATTAGCAATACAGTTTCTGTTCTCTCATTTTATTATAAACAGTTGTCACAAATTTTGGTGAGTCTATATCCTACATGGCCCAATATTACTAATTTATTGCAGTGAGAGTTAAGTTAAGTAGAGAGAAGTATACATAGGATTAACAATTTTTTTTACTGAAAAATTATTTTTCGGCTAAATCTATTAGATTAGCTCCCACAAGGAGCTAAGTCTCAAACCTATTCCCTCATATCTCCACTATTTTATTTTATAGTCTACTATGCTCATCCCCAACTATTTTCTGCTCCTGTATACACTTTGTTTTATACACAAATTTTTATTTGCACATTTTCTATTATAAATATTTATCTATCGTTCTTTTCCTTCCGTTTCATAAATATTTTTATCACATTTAAATGAGTCTCAAATACGAAAAAAAGCTTAACAAAAAGCGATTTGTTTCCATCAAGTTTTATCCTCAGTATATCACTTTATGCTTTTTGCATATTTTTATGGCAAATTATTTTGTACATTTGTAGTTGTTTTCTTTTATTGTTTATTCGTGATTGTAGACATTCATATTTATTGTTATTGTTCTTGTTTTTACTTGGTATGTTTATGGTATGTATTTCTTTTAGGTTCTGTTGTAGATTTATTTATTTATTTTTATTTTTTTTTTGTGTTTCTTTGCCCTTAAAATAATTTATGGCCAAAATAAATGTATAAAAAATTGCCAATTTCATTGTCACTTTTTTTTCTTTATTTATTTTTTTTTTTTTTATAAAACAAATGCGAATTTATATAAACATTATAGCTTATTTATGACTTATATGAGTATGTTTATTTTTATGTGTTTAATATAAATCCCTAAATAAGTATTTGACAAAAATAAAGAAATCTGGTTTAAAACTAATTTTTAAAACTTCTTAATAATCAAATGATTTTTGTATATTTTGAGCATCAATTTAAGGCCGGATTTGCTACTTTAACAAACCTACAAACAACTGACCATTTTAGTATGTGTTCACTCAAGTGTAAAGTATTTATTTTTAAATAAATATTAACAAACAAAAATATTTACACCCAAATATAATACATTTCACTTCTTTTATTGCCGATAATTTTGTTGTTTATTTGTATAATACTCGTATTTTTCACATCAACACATCATAATGAAAAAGAACCAACAACTCAGGGTTATATGCACCCCAAAATACTCACTCATAATGATGATATCGTTTCTTTTTATAAATCATCATAAAAATACCAGCCACCGACATTCCATTAGTAAAAAATTTTAAATACAACACACCAAATCCAAGGTGGCTGACAGCACACAGTAGGGTCAAATGAAAAATTTTTGGTGATAAATCTGTATCTTCTAAACTACTGGTTGTATCGAATTGTAGAGTGCATATTTTATGGAAAAAGTAAATTTTTTAAACTACTTTTTTTAAATTGCACAAAAAAGCTATTAGCATATAAATATTATAAATATTTTCACTATTATTTCTTATGTAATATATAAAATAAGTATCAACCTTTCAGTCCTTCAAAAATCAATCCAATCAAAACTATTTTTGGCAATTTTTCAAAAAGAAACAATATTTAATAAATTTATTCGATTATTACGAATATTATATCGTTACACAAACAACACGCGCAGGTATAATTGTATGTTACATATACACACACATATGGAAACGTGCAGTAAAATCCCAGCAAACACGATGTCAAACTTTTGAAATATGATAACTTTAACATTTGATATCAAATATGTTTCTCAAACTTGTTTAAAATGTAGGTAGAGGTTTGAATTTTAAGTTTGATTTCAAATTGAGAATTATTTGAGAAAAAAGTTTGAAAAACTGTACATTCTCAAAATAATATTAAATGTTATCATTAAATCATTTTCAAACCTAAAGATAACTTTAAAAATATTTGAAAAATAGTATATGCTTAATTTGATATTAAATTTTATTACCAAATCATTCATAGATCTACAGAGACAAGTTAACAAATATTTAGTTATGGTATTTTCTCAATTTGATATCAAATGTTATTACAAAATATTTCTTAAAGATATTTGAAACAATATATTTAAAAAAAAATATTTGAGATATTATATGCAAATAAATAAATACAATTATTTAATCAAATATTTTCTAATTAATGAATATAATAGGACAAAATTACAAGTCTATATAAAAGTAAACTTAAAAAAATAAAAAATGCAAATTACTTTTATTTATGTCCGAAATGCAGTCACAATCCATATTTGAAAAAGTTTAACAATGATTGAAATAATAGCATTTCTCAATTTTAAAATTAATTACCCCTTTTGTTGAGAAAGCTATCATTTTCACGTTATATATAATGGACTTGATTCAAATCACTCTCTATTTTATATCAAATATTTATGTTGGCTGGGTTATTATAAAATAGTGAAGTTAGTGAGAATTGACTTGAGTTGTCAGTTTTGAGGACATTACATTATATTTTTGAATCGACCTATATATACATATTATATATCATTGAATTAGCTAATAAGTCTATTTTTACACACTTGTAATATTTTGTAAGTTTTTGGGGAGTAAATGGAGTTTTGCTTTAAAAATATATTCTTTTTTTTGGCTTTTATTTGTTTATTATTATTTTTTTTATATATTTTATATTTGAAAAATTGTCAAAAATTGGCATGTAAAGATTTTTAAATGATTTTTGTAAGAATGAAAGATTGATATTTATTTATACATCATATAAGAAATATTATTGAAAATATTAGGCTAATATGCTTCTTTAAGCCATTAAAAAAAGTCGTTAAAAAATTGACTTTTTTCATAAAATCTACACTCCTGCATTCGTTTTTGGCAGGTCGGAAAGAAATTTAGTGTCAAATCGATCTAAATCTATTTTCTGATTAAATATCGTAAATAAATTAAAAAAAAACTCGCACAGTTTTTTATTAAACGATAAAAATTAAACTTTTTTCCAAAATTCACCATTTTCGACCAATGCTGTATGTAGGGTGCAAACCTAAATCGATTTAAAATTTCTTTATTAACTATTAATGAAACCTTGTCTTTTTAAATATGTAAAGAAAAAAAATTTTATTAAAAAAACTGTGAGAAAAAGAATAGTACAATATTTTTGTAAAAAATAGTAATTTTTCATACTAATTTCAGACGAATTTAGGTAGTCAAAATTTTTTTAGCATATTATTTCGGAATATATCACAAATTACAAAATATTTAAAAAAAATTTTCCCTCATATACGAGTACCTCAGGACTTATTCCCAGAAAGAAAAATAAACTCGAGTCAAAAAATCAAAAATTTTTAACTGCAAGAGATAACTTAAGAGGTAAGCTTATTTTTTCTTTATCTTGCCAAACACTTTACACAAATATAATCGTACTTGATTTATAGAAGTGTAGATTTTTTAAAACCTTGACTTTGACGCCATGTAGTTTATCTCGTCTTATGACTATAAGATGATTTTTCTGAAAGCTTAGGACCTCCCCTACAACTCTTCCATACATTTCATACATTTCGATCCGAACAGTAGTTTAAGATATACAGCTATATTATCAAAAATGTTGCATTTGCCTCTACTGTGCGGCAAAGAGTATTTTATGTATTTTATGTAGATAAAAAATACATATTTTTGAAGCCGCTAACGGAAAAAACTCTATAACATATCCCTTAATACATGCTGTGAATTTATAACAAATATTGTTTGTTTGTTTGTTTTTGTTTAAAATTTATAAAACATTTTTATCAATGTTAATGGCAGTATGGAATAAAAAATAATATAGTACAAGTACATAAAAAAGAGAGAGTAGAAAAGCGTAAAACTTACCAGCAAATACTGATGTTGAATTATGTCGTGGATCATAGGGACAAACAGCTTGTCCATTTTTCGTAGCCTCCAGGGTGTAATTGTTGTCGTTGATTATGTAAGTGTTACACATGGGACGAAATGAATTTGTACCGCATACAAATAAACGTCCGGGCGAGGTAACTACCATGATGCGTATATAATTCTGGCACGCCTCCTGCAAAACCATACAAAAAAAGAACAACAATTCAGGAGAGTGTGTAAATAAATATAATTTTATGTATATAAAGATATATTTTTTTTGGTTTTTTTTTTTTTTTTTTTTTGTAAATGAAGGAGTTTATTTAATGTAATTATTATAATTAAATACATTGTTTACTTGAGGTAAATGTGTGAAAATTATATGAAAAAGTAATTCAGGCAAGAATTTTTTTTAACTCTACATCTTACTTTGTAATATCTCCATACAAATTTTTGAAGATCGAATTAAACTTATTAAAAAAATTTTTACAAAATGAGGTGAATAAGATGATAATTTTTGACCTGAAGTAAAGTAATACATTTTTTAATCCCATGAGTATCTTGTAGAGTCTTAGCCATTTTTACAGAGAAATCTAATCAACTTGAGGTAATTATTTTGAAATAAGTCTTTGTTAATTAAGTTATGTGATTAAATTGATTCTTTTTTAATTTTAATCAAAAAATTTATTGCTGACATTAAATCAACATTGTCAACCAGTTCAAAAAATAAAAAAAAAATAAATAAATAAAATAAAAAAATTAAAAAATATTAATAATAAAAAGGTAACGGTAATGGTATTTTCAACTATTTCGGTAAGGGTTTTTAGCGGCAACAGAATTTTCAGTAAAACAACATATAAACATAATCATTTTTTTTTTCTCAAAAATAATATGTTTTCTTTAGGTATAGATATTTAAGCGAAAATGGCATTTCGAATTATTACGGTAACGGTATTTTAGGGGTAACGGTAGTCAATTTGAACTTTTTTAACTGTAAGAGTATTTAAACTGTAACCAACATTGTATTAAATACCTTGTGTAAAAAATGAATAAACTTTTGGTAATTCGTGAAAACAGTTGATATTGAATTGAATTTTAATAAAGAATAAAATTTTATTTTTTCACAAGTTTACATCATATTTACATTAATTACCTTATGTAAAAAATTGAAAGTTTTCGAAGATTTATGTAAACTATTAATATTACATAAAAAAAAATAAAATTTAATTTTTTATATAATTTACCTTGTATAAAAATTCTTAATTTTCATACAATCGTGTAAATAACTAGTGTTATGAACAAGAAAAAAAGTATATATTTTTTATTTCTATAGTTTACATGATGCACATCGAGTAAGAAATTAAATTTTCATTAAATTATGTATATTTATATTTATTATATTATATTTATTATTATTATTATTATTATTATTATTATTATTACTACTACTATTATTATTATTATTATTATTATTATTATTATTATTATTATTATCATTACTATTATTGTTGTTATTGGCGCATTTAAAAAATGATTTATTGTTCTACATAAATATTTTATAAGTATTATTTACATCATGTAGACGAAAAACTTAACTTTTTCGTATAAATTACTATTTATTTCTTCTTTACATGAATAAAGGACTTTTTCATTATTTACTTTATGTAAATAATTATTTCTATACTAAATCTGTTTAAATTAAAGAAATCACATCTTAATTGCTTACGTTTTTACTCTAAATAACAAAAATAATTTTTTAAATAAACTTTTAAGTTATTTTTAATAAAAAAGTTGATATTTTACATTGTTTACTTGAGGTAAAAATATCGAAAAAAGTTACGTTTTTTAAAAAAAATTTCAATTTTGCCAGATCGCCAGAGTTAAAATTTTTCAAAGATTAAAAATTCTAATTGTTTACATAATTAGAAATAAGAACATTTTTATTATTAACATATTAAACGTATGTGAAAAAATGCTATGAGATTCAGTTTTAAATATTTTTTGTTTTTTGAATTTAAATTTTGAAGAATTCAAAATTTCTACATACCATGCAGAAAATTAGATTCACAAGTTCATGTAAATATATTTTGCATTATTTACAACATTTCAAACAATTTACCTTTTCGTGTAAATAACATTTTTTTTTAAGATTTTCTACATTATTTACATTATGTAACACATCCTAGTTGAAGATTTAGTTGAAGCAAAAAATTATCTGTTTTAAATAAATTAATAAATAGTTTATATTATTTATATTATTAAACAAATTTATTTGTTCATGTAAATAACCATTTTTAAGATTTTTTTTCATTATTTACTGTATATAAATATTTTGAGTGATCTAGTTGAAGACAAATTTAATTTATTTATATTTCTTACATTATATAATTACTGTTTTTACTATTTAAGATATTTGATTTAAACAAATCGTACAAAATTTAAATTAAGTCATATAAACTTCGTCATGTAAAAAAAGGGAAAAATTCTTTATTTGTAAATTGTTTACGTTATGAGTATTTCCATTTTAAATTTAAAAATATTTACTCTTAATTACCGATTTGGATAAAATTTGGTACATGTGTAGAGGAGGATACACAAGCATATAAAATGAAGTTTATTCATTTTTATTTTGAAAACTGTGGCAACTGCGGCCATAACTTTTGTTGTATGAAAGATATAAAAATAATTTTTTTGCAGTGGAATTGTCAGAACTTATTCTGTATTATGTTAAAAGTCATTAATTTTTACATGAATTGCATTAATCACATTCTGTAAATACTTTCAAACTTTTGTAGTTTTGTTTAACAAGATAAGAAAGACCTTCAGTTTTTTGATTGTTTTAAGATTTTATGTTGTGGACATAACGTATATGACAGAGAGTATCCACCTAACTTTGTAAAGAATTAAGCATTTTAATTATTTAAAAGAAATTATATTTTTATACTATTCACTGAGTCAGGTATGTGATAAAAAAATGTTTTCGAAAACAAATTGATTTAACATCGATAAAAAAAACATAAATGATGAAAATTAGATTTAATTCGCTTTCTATTCGATTTTATTACATAGTTTTTTATATTTCTCTCAAATTATTTGCTTATTTTTCACATGGGCTATATATTCAAAATTATTCATTGTTGTAAGAATGATTCTTACAACCTTTCAAACCGATTCGATTTGAAAACTATTGCTTTTCAACATATACTTGTTTAATATTGTTTACATCGTTGATATTCTTAAATATAATTTAAAATTTTGTTTCTTATTTTTAGTGAGTAATTTAAAATTTTAAAAGTATTATTTTATATTATTTGCAGAATAAACTGAAAGAAAAATTTATACAAAAAAATTATTATCCTTTGATTTCTTTTATGTGTAAAAACATAAAATGTGTACTGTTGTCAATGATCAATAGAATAAAATCTGCAGAATGTTTAGCGTTTTATCCTTTAAACACTTTGTGGAAGCCAGAAATATAAGTCAATTATATTTTACTTTATAACTCTTAAAATAATCTAAACAATTTTATTACAAATCTTCATCTCAAATTAAACTCTTTAGTTAAATCTAAATTCTCGTAAAAGAAAGCTGTTGCTGTAAACAATTTCTAATTTTGTATGTATGCAAACATGTTGTTTAGTTTATAAAAAAAAAAAACATACATACACAAACATATTTTTACATCTACATACGTTTCCATATGTATACAAATAATAAAACAAGTAGTAAGCTCTAACAAGCCAAACAAGCATACAATATAAATGGTCATACTTTTTGTTGTTTTCTATTATATTTTATTTTTTATTCTTTTTATTTTGTACTCCTAAAATACAATAATAAACTCTAGGGTAACAGAGGCAGCAAAAGTAGCTTTTTTATAGTTGTTGCAGTAGCAAGTGTATGTTAACAATCAAAGTAGTTGTAGTGAATGGTAGTAGTAGCTCAAGTGCTATAACAGCATACAGAGGTACAGAGTGACTGAAGCAAAATAACAATTCATGCAAATAGTTAAACAAATATACATACATATCTCTGAACGTATGTATGTAATCATTCTAACCTGAATTAACAATGCAGTAAAAACAACTCATGTACTACACAAACAGTCATATCCATACATACTATAAAACACAAATGTTATATAAACATATACATATAAATATCTACGCAGTTACGGTATCTCTACTTTAGAGAATACAAAATGGCACGAATTTTAACAACTTACACATGTATGTCATCAGTGAAACTAGTGTAAGTTTAAAAGACTTTGTTTTATATAACAAATTTAAAGATATTTTTTCGTTTATTGTTAATTTTACAACAATTCCTTTTAGACTGACCTCTATCCTTTAAAACTACAGTATTTAATTTTGTACATGTATGTTTTAAACTAACATGTAGGTATGTGTTACTACACATGTATGCTTAAGTTGGCCTGTAGAGTTTAAGTGGATATTGCTGAGTGTATCTGAAGTAAAAAAAAGTAATAATAATAATAATACTAGAGTTAAAAAACAGCTAAAGATTTTTGTATTCAAAAGTATTACGAATGACTTAACAAATGTTTGTTTTCTTTATTTTGTATAGTTTTTCATTGTGTTTCTTTAACAAAATATATAAAACATATACACATTTTTTTAATAAAAAAAAAACATGTAAAATAAGAGTCATGTAGTGTGTAAAAGTGTGACACAAAAAAAAAAAACACATACACATACACACACAGGAAAAAAATCTGGAGATTTGAGTATAGAGAATTATGACAGAAGAAAGAACTCTTGGAAACTAAATAGTACGAACGAAAAATAATTAAACCATATAAAGAAAATTGAAGTTTTTTTGTTAAAATAAATTATTAAAAAAAAAGATATATTTGTATCCTCTTTCCTTCAATCAATTAATCAAATTAAATCAATTAATTAAATTAACAAAATTTTTGTTAAGAAAGTTTACTCGTTAAAATTAAACTAATTTCAGCCATTCAAGGCGTATCACTGTGGGGAATATAAGTACACGATGTAAACATAATTATTTTTTGAAAGTGTTTAAAGCTTTAATTATTTAATTAAATATTAAGCAATTTCAAACACTTTTTTGCTCCATTAACATCCGCGCTTAAATTGATATAAGAAAAAATTTTTACTCATTGTGTATAAGTAATTTATCAGGGAATTTAAGCGGATGTACTCAAAGGTGAAGACCACATTGACATAAATTTGTCTTTGTTCCGAACATATGGACGTAATTATATCAATACCAAGATTAATAATCACACAGAAAAAATTTGCGAAGTTCACTATTAAGGTCCTCATAGCTCCTTGTGATTATTTTATTGTTTTTTGATCTTTTATTTTATTCCGCTACAAAATTTTTCACACAGAATATTTTTATGTTTTACTTGAAAAAAAAAAGTGAAAAATAATTCGAGAATTGATTTAGTGTTCATTATATGCCTTTCTGAGGACACCATAAATTAGTTTAAAAATTTTCGATACATCAAATATTTCAAGTTATGTTTTTCGTTGGCTTCGTTCATAAATCTATCTCTAATTTTTTTTATTTCTTAATTAATTTTTTTTCTTTTAAACTTGTTTGGAAATTAGGATTTACAACCGTAAACATTTGTTTACGTTTTGGTCGAATATAACAATTTTTTTAACATTTAAAAAAATAAAAATAAAATTTTTTTTCCAGTATAAATGAAATTTATTATAATTTTTTCTATAAAGGGTTATACAACGACGCAATAATTTTTAAAGACATTTTTGTTGTAATAAAATTAAATTTTTTTCAAATTGGACAAAATTTATAAAAAGTATGCACCAAAATCAAACATCAAGTTATATGAACAATTTGTTCATTGTCCCATAGACAAAGATCAAAATAAGAACATTTTATAAATTGTATTGAAATACACATTTTTAGAAAGGTAGATTTAAAATAATTTTTCAGACAATTTTTTTTGTGGCTACCGGAAAACTCGGAGAATTTAAAGCAAATACCAATGAAAAAATGTGATTTTAAACTGTTTCAGGAAAAAATTTTTGTCGAAGTTTTGTTTTTTCAATACTTCAGTACATTTGTAAGTTAAAATATTATTTTTTAAATATAATGTTACGAATATATATATATGTATATATATATATAAATATATTAATGATCTGTAGATATTTTTAAACATTGAATTATTATCTCTTAATTGCAATGACTGCGGATAATTTTTTAGTTAAAAATAGTGACTTCGGGACGTAAATATTGAAATTGCGTTTGTTTTATATATATATATATATATATATATATATATATATATATATATATATATATATATATATATATATATATATATATATATATATATATATATATAGTACGGTTGCTCGTACTATACAAAAAATTAAAAATTCTGTTTGCTTCATTCTATAACTTATTACTGTTCTTTAATACGAGTATATAAAAAAAAATTACTTTCTAGTTTTTGCCACAATTATAAAAATTAATTAATTTCAAAAATGTCCATATTTCTGTTTCTTGCACAAAATTCTAAGAATCTTTATGTCGTGATATGCCCTTGCTCCTATCAATATAGGTAGACACGATACGCCTACCTCCCATATAGGTAGGCATGTCCTTTCATCGATTTTTTTACAACTTTTTATATATTAATTTTAAGTCCACAGTAATATGCATACCAAGTTTCAATATCTTCTATTTTCTTCCATCTTTATATGGGAACAAAACACTGTGATACGAGGCCGTAAAATTAACGAAATATCGTTAAATTTAGAGGGTTTTTAGAAGCTTTTGAAAATTTCTTTGTGAAGTACTCAAGAAGAACTATTATTTCGTTCTCGTAGTGGCAATGAAAAATATCATTTTGTAGGAGAGTGTAATTATATAAAAAATATTTTATTTAAATTAAATTACTCATCAGAAAGTTTCTTTTAATATCTCAGGAACTAATTGTCATTTGTGAAATAATAGAGGATATAATACCAAGCAATATGCCATGGGATATTATAAAACGAAATTATGATCTTATTACTCGTATGTCCTTACGATTGTCTTTCTGAGAAATCAAACTTTGACCTCGACTTTAAACTTTTCATTCTATTCTAAGATATTGTAAGTCAAGGACGTTTCTATAAATTTGAAAAATGTTTAAGGTAGTTTAAGCTTTCATAACACAGTGCAACGGAAAAAAATGTTCTCAGTCTAACCAAACCTCCAATGGGTTTTTCATAGTTAGTTCGAATTTCGGTTTTACGGGCTCATGAATTTTGAATTTTTCGAAGCCCTTTTTTCAATACAATTGGAAATAAAAAACATTTAAATTATTTAAACCAAATGCAATTATGTGTCTTTGTTATTCCACAGAGTACCACCATTATTAAACTAGATTTTTGCTGGATGCCAGGCCACTTTTATGCATTTTTTTGTCATATCTTTTTTTTACTTTATTTATACTAGAAGAAAGTGCTGACTGGATGCCAGACCCAATTTTTTTAAAAAGAGTTACTTTGCTTCTTAGAAAACGAATTTCAAAATTCATTAAAATTTTCAATGACAGTGGTAAAAAAATATCACAGTATGATAAAAGTGGGCGAAAAAGAGGCGTGTTACCCACAGATTCAATTTTATAATATACAGTGTTTTCTATTCCTTGTATTTATTGAATTTGATGTATACTATCTTACTGACATCAAGAAAGTATCAACATTGATTTTTATTGAAAATGGGCAAAAACTTGGCGTAGCATTCAGCTTAATTTTTGGTTCATAGCTTTCTCACAAAACACTTGATATATGTGCTAAATTTAATTTGAACTTAAAAAATAATTGTTTACAAAAAGTTGGCGTGACATTTTTATTAATATTATATCCGATATTAGCTTTCAAAGAATGTACGATATATATATACTAAATCGGTTGAATAATATGGCTTCTCATATGTACCAAACAATTTTATTATAAAAAGTAGACGTAAAAGATTTAGGATACTAAATAAAAATCTTACGTAGTATTTAAGAGAAGCTTTAATTACATAAAACAATAATTATTCATAAATATATCGAAAATTACTAATTTAAATGTTTTTTATTTTCACAGATAATGAAAAATGTGCTTCAAAATAACCGAATTCGAACTTTGTAAAACCCTTTGGAGATTTTATTGATTATTATTGAGGAAGTATTCAATGACCCAAAATTTGTCGCATAGTGTAATATAATAAATATTAAACTTGAATTTCAGTGAAGGATTATTGAAGAATTATAGAAAACATTCACAAGATGTATCAATTAATTAATTATTAGATATTAAAAAATTTATAAATTATAGTTAGAAAATGCTATTTTAAAAATTATTAAAATTTTTTTTCTACACCAAAAGCATAAATAAAGCGATGAGGTGCTAATACCTAAAATTTGAGCAGAAGAAAAAAATCTATAAAATTAAAAAATAAAATAATTTCTGTTTAAATTTAAAAACAATTTATAATAAAATTTTCTTATTTTAAATTATGTTATTTTAATTACTTTAATGTTAATGAAATTTAATTCATTCTCTTATAAAAGAAGTTCATATACATAAGTCCATAAACAACTCAAGGCGTATGGTGACTATTTGATATAAAAAATATTTAATTGAAATTGTTTATACGCCACCAGAAATTTTCATTAAGAAAATTTAAAATATTTAAGTAAATTTATAATTAAAAAATAAAAAAAATATATTCTCTAACATTCCCCAGCAAAAACTTGGTAATGGCATGTAGTTAAGGATGTAGTTACTTTTCAGTGACAATAACATACTGAATGTATTACATATTTATGATCAGATTTTGTAAAATACTATGTATTATTGATATTTCAATTCAGTTATCAGTGCATATATTTAAAGAAAGGATAAATATATGAAAAGGTAAAATTTGCATACGAACTAATTTTTAATCTAAAAGGGTTTATTTTTATTACATTTATTTCAATTATATTTTTCGTTATTGTTAAGTTTTTTAAATTAAAATTTATAAAAAAAAACAATTTATATAAAAAAGTTTTAAATAAAATAGACAAAAAATAGACATTTTATTAGTTATTTGTAATTTAATATGTAACTAGTTCTAATTGTTTTTACTAATAATGACTTCGGTAGTACTTTAAAATCAATAAGTTGTGGAACAGCTTGGAAGCAATTAGTTATTGTAATGACATCTAAGTAATGAATTTCTGAAATAAATATTTGTAATAATATAAGAAAGTAGTTGTCTCCAATGTCATCACCGTGTTAAAATAATGAGTTATTCAGCTAATGTGTAAGTAGTGAAGAGCCATTATATTATCTTCTTAACACATTACATGGCAACCATGTAATGCTGGGTCAATATTCCCAACTTTAAGATATCTATTTTGTTAACATTTGGATCATTGCCCGGTTTTAATTATTGGATTAATGGTATACCATCCCCCAGTGAGTAACTAACTAAAACAATACGCAGTCGTTGTTACGAATATAAGCAAGCAACTGGCATGAAATAAAATAAAAAAAAAGAAAAAACAAACAATAAGAAAATAAAAAAAATAATAACAACAACACAAAAGCATTCCTATTTTTTCTTTTGTACACATAAAACAAAGAAAAAAAAAGATAAACTAAAAATAAGGAAACATAAATGACAACAACATTCATAACATACCAAACGCATAAGAGAGTAAACTTATGTTGATACTCATACTCTTTATAAAAATAACGGTTAAATACGAAAAAATACTCTTTGCATACATATAAGAATTGACTATGTAAAAAAAAAAAAAAAAAAAATACATTTACACACACATATACACTACATATATATATATATATGATTAACAACTACACGTATATGTGCATACATACATACATACATTCATTGCACATTTGCATAGTAACTGACAGCAGGCTTTAACAAAGAAAACAAAAAATATGAGAAAATAAATAGCAACAAAAATAAAAATGTTTCAAATGCAATATGGTCGACATTATTTGATCTTTTTTCTAATGGAAAATATTTTCCAAGTTTAACACGACACAGTGAAGAAAAAATAAAAATACAACGCAATAAAGTTATGCAAATAAAAGTTGAAAAATATACAAATTACGTGAAAAATGCATAAACAAAAATATTTATGCAGGTTTTTTGTTATTCACTATTTTTTTTATGTATTTTACTATTTTTTGTTGTGTTATAATTTACAACAAACTAAACTTAATGAATGAGTGAATTTGAATAGTCCCAAAATTGCAAGAGTTAAATTTTTTTATTACTCTTTCTTCTTCTTTTGTATAATTTTTGTTTGGTACAAATGCAAATAAATATCCGCGAAGGTATAATAAAATTCTTTGAAGAAAGAATACATTAATATGTACATATTTCGTTGTATTTAGAAAAGTAAAATTTTAAAGAACTTAAAAGAAAGCTATTCTACAATTGGTTACAATCTATTTTTGAAAGTATTTTTTTTTAATTTAAAAGCCAGGTCTAGAAAATTAGGGCATGAGTTAATAATTGTATAACAACTGCAATATTACTAAATTTTGGAACAATTGTTTAACACTTTTTTCCCATTTATTGTGATTTTTATCTCTTTTTATTTGGTTAGTGAAGTGTCTAGATTTCAATTCATTTTTTTTTTTTTTTGTTAGTACTTTAGTTTAACATTGTGTATTTTATGTTGTCGTTAACATATAATATTTTTGTAATTTTAATAAATTGAAATTTAAAATAACATAAATACTCAAACAAATAAATGCATACACACACACAAACATGCTTGCATTAAAGGGTATGCTAAAAAGTAACTTCAAAATATAAGCTGGCTATCATAAAAAAAAATCGAAAGAAGGAACTTCAATAAAACAATTTATTTTATATTCTTATACCAATAATTGAAATCAAATAACACTATGTGATAAAATGGAAAAAGTTGGATATACGTTTGAAATGATCTAGTGTGAGCTGTAAGTCTAGTTATAATTTCTAGATTTTTCGTTACAACCTCAAAATCTGAAGTTATCGATAAAAATGAATTGACGGAATAAAAAAAATTTTTTAAATTATGTTTTCAACCAATTTTTTAACGATTTTAAATAGAAAATTTTTAACATTTTTCAATGACACATAAACGCAAATTAGTATCATGAAACAAAAAAATTTTCGTGTGAATGACTTTTAGCGAACGGTGTTAGTGTTATGGAGGTTTAAGATAAAAATATACATTTAAAAAATTACCACACGCTTATAATCCACGTCAATATGTCTAAAACACAAATTAAGAGTGATACGATATTGTTAATGACACCGAAGATAACCAAGATCACAGTGATTTTTTAACATTTTATTAAACATATTTTTATCATCAAAGTATGCATAGATGTTCTCGTTTTTTTTTAATTTTACAAAATTTTTTGATATATTTTTAATATTTGAGAATCAAAAAAAAAAATTTTAAATGATATTAATAGACAAAAAATGGCCGTATACTCGTATATTATGGTAGTTAAATTATTATGGTAGTTAAAATTCAGAAGTTTAAAAATATTCTAAAAATTCCACATTAAGTCCGAAAGCAATAACAAATGCTCAGGTGTAACCTACACAGACGTATATAAATCACAAATTGAAGGAGGTTCGGTAAGTTTTGTAATATTGAACATAATTGCGACTAAAAATCTGTTCAAACCTTTATTTAGAACATAGATTTTTTATTTAGAACAATGATTTTTTAATGACATTTAAAAGGCATAATTATTTTGAGTGTCATTTGTTTCCGATATAAGCTATAATAACTGCTACAGATTGGTATATATTTTCACCGATTTAAATTAGTACCTTGGATGTGTCTTGACGATTTATGAAATACTAAAGACGCCGTGATTTCAGGCCATAAATACTTTTTATGGAATTTTTTATTCTTATTATTATTATTATTACTTTTTTTTTTTTTTTTTTTTTGAAACGTATTTTTCGCTTAACTAAAACAGAACACTTGTACTTATTGCAAATATAATTTCACATAAAATGTAAAAAATGCTAATATAAAGCACGCACAATTTTAGAACGATTTTAAAGATTTCTGGCATTTTTGCAATTTGATATTTTATCACGCCACAACGATTTGAAAATGTAATTTAGAAACCTTTTTTGATCAACACTTTAGCTTCATTGAAATTACGCTGTGAGAGTGCTTCGCGAAAAAGGCACCTCTTAGAGCCATTCACGTTTTTCCTTAGCAAGATTGGGTAGCACCTATAGCGCAGTTATTGAGGTCAAATTAACGAGACATATCAATCAATTCATAATCACAAGAGCAATAAATATCTAGGAATCACCACTTGTCCACAATATAATTTAACACTGGTTAACGACACATTGATTCAACACAAGTTGACCTATTTTTCCCAAGTGTTTGTAGTTTACATTACAGGAATTGGACACATATGCTAAAATCAGCGATTGCAGGAATTAAAAGAAAGAAAGAAAAAAACTTATTATTTTCATACACTTTTTTTTTATTTTTTAACTCTGAATGCTTGCCGGTATTACACGAAACTGTTTCACATTTTGAATTTTTGTTGTTTTACTCCACGAGGTGTTGCAAATTTAATTTAAAAAAATTTCTTCTTCTCGAGTTATAAAAATGTGACTAAATATAGTGCATATAAGGGTCATATTAGTCATGTCCTAATAAAAAATCAATATGTGATAGAAAAAAAGTTAAAGCGAATTCTTGTTCTGCACGTCAAATTCCATCTAATCCACATATCGCTTAAAGGTAAAAGTAAAAAAAGAATTCCTCATAAATACATTTGTTTCCATTTCGTGACTTTTTGCTGAAATATTTTTAAAAATATCAACTTCTATGACATTTTTTTTTTATAATTTATATGGAACCCTATCTTATTTGTAACTCTATTTATTTGAAATTTGCATTATGCAGCGAATAATTTAAGCCTCTTTTTGTTGACATCGATATCTTATTAGCAAAGATATAATTTGCAAATAAAAACCTTATGTATTTATAAGATAATATATTTTAAAACAATTTCAGAATTTTTTTTATTATTATTAATTTTTTTTTTATTTTATAATTTGTTGGAGTAGATATTTCGTAACAACAAGGTAAAAAATGTAACTTCATCAATACTTAATTTATCTTAACTAATTAGGGTTTATGCTATTAGTTAAGTATTTAGAAAAATAGTCTTTCATACAAAAAAGTAAAAAAAAAATTCGTAAAAAAAAGTAAAAAATTTAATTTTAATTATCAATGTGGTCTACAACGAACACTAGATCTAGTTTTCGAAATAAAAATTTATATGCGAAAATGAGGGGATTGCTTCACATAATTGCCGAGAAAAATTTATTCTATTTTGTTAAATAAAATTTTACAAAATTGGGATTAAAATCGCCTATAAACTGTACTTCTCTTTTTTTTTTAATCTGCCAAATAGCTTAGGAATAATCATTAAGAATTATGTTGTAAAAAAATTAAATTTCGTGCAAAATAAGAATAAATTTCTTTAGTTTAAAAAAAAAAAAAATAAAGATTAAATAAATTTCTTCCTACTATAATAATAATAATAATAATAATAAGAACACAGGACGACAAATTTTTTTTCTCAGTATACTCAAATAGATGTAATCTGAAATTACAAATTTATATGCGAAAATGAGGGCTTGCTCCACATAATTCGCGAGAAAAATTTATTCAATTTTGTTAAATAAAATTTCAAAAAAATTCTGGCTAAAATCATCTATAAACTGTACTTTCCTTTTTTTTTAATCTGCCAAATAGTTTCGGAATAATCGTTAAGAATTACCTTGTAAAAAAATGAAGTTTCGTGCAAAATAAAAATGAATTTCTTTAACAAAAAATATGAACTATTTTGCTTTGGCTAAAAACGTTTCAATTCAAATTAGTTATATTTCATTTAAATCCATATATATTTTTATTTAATTTTTTTATTTTAAAAATTATAGAAATATTTTTGTATAATTTGTAAAAGGGAAACGATAAGTTAATTGGTAACTATTGAACATATTTAAAATAATAAATCAATAAAACTTGAAGGCAATTTAAATATTAATTTTTTTTTTTAATTTTATTTAACAAAATCGAACAAAACCTTAATTTCGCATTTAATGGTTTATATCGAGAAATGCAGTTAATTCCAAAAAAGTAATTTGTAGGCTTAGAATTTCATTATTACAAGTATTTAAATGGAATGAGTAATTCCGAATAACAAAATCAGTGTTGCCTTGTGTAGTGATATTTGCCATGAGAACGGTTTGTCCGATTTAAAAGTTCTTAGACAATTTTAATTGGCAAACTTTTTCAGTTTTTAATTATAAAGCTAAACTTTGAATACGTAATCCAAAGCCATATATCATAGAAATATTCTATATCTAAAAATATAGAATTATATATTTTTAATGCCCGTTTTTTTTTTAAATTAAACAATAACAACTGAAAGTTATAGCAAGTTATATAGTATTTCAAGGACTAAAAGTACAATAAAATTGTTCTGTTCTGACCAGCCCTGTTGAACAATATTTTGAATTTTCAAACAGCTTCACAAAACTTACATAATTTTAAATTAAATTCATAAAAAAGTTCTAATTTAATTTTAGACTATTTAACAATGAAAAAAACCAAACAACACAGATATCGTGTAGATTATCCATATAATTTTTCTTATATTAGCGCTTCTGAAAGCGGTAGCACAAGACCTTTATGTGATTTTACTAAGGTGCAACGTGCAGATTATTTATTTCTATTTCTATTGTAAAATATTTTGATATTTCCATATTCTATTATCAAGATCGAGAGGAAATTCTTCTAGACTTGAATTTCATTTGAATTATAAAATCGATAAACCTACTTTTCATTTTTCATTTTTTTCGCTAAATAAGTTTATATACAAAAACCTTTTCAAAAAAAAAAAAAAAAAAAAAAAAAAATCCTTTTCTAACTAAACCTACAATTTTGTTATATATTTGTAAAAACATCTGAGGCCCTTCAACGAAATTACTATATCCTTAACCTTCTAAAATTCTGTTTTGTATATAATATACAAATAATTATGTATGTGTGTGGTTATGTGTAGACAATTTATATTTGTAAACACAATTATTGTAAATTGCATATGTTAATATTATTTAAATTTATGTATAATTTTAAATTATGAATATTGACAATGAAACAAAAAATCTTTCCCTCTCTTTCTCTCTCTCTTCTACACATACTCTTAACAAAATATTTAAAAACCCATATATTTTATACTCAATGATGTCTGATAATGCTGGTCCTTCTATATAATTCTGTTGATGACTATGTTCTATAATATTGTTGTTAGTTTTTATTTGTTAGTTAAATATATGAGGAATTTAAAGAGCATGAAGCGAAGTTAGTGGTAAAAATTGTGGTCAGACAGTGTTGACCATGGCAGATTTATTTAATGCAGTAAAAATAAATAACAAAAATAGTGTACAATATAAATGCACACAGACATACATATGTCTGTGTAAATATTAATATGTGTATAAAATTAGTGTAAATTTATGTGTGTTTACTTATATATTTTTGTTAAAATATGTTATCCCGCCTGACCTGAGCTTTGTTGTTAGCGAATGTTTGCAAAAAAACCAAGAATTCTCGAAACAGAATGTTCCAGAAACTACTGACAATTATGTTGGAAATGAATGATCGTAACATCGGATTTCTTTTGATAACTTCTCAGTAGTAAACATTCGCGTAATATTCGAGAATTTTTAAAGTTAAGATATCGCAATATTTAACTTCTCTGAATAAAATCTCGAAACTAAATTCTTCTAGAAATTATCTATTCTTTTCAATTTTTCAACGATTTTTTACTTAAATAAAGCGGAAACGTAGTTTCTTGTTTGTGCATGCAAATAGAATTTAGGGTTTTCTGCAATATTTATTTTCCTGGGAAACGGGAACAAAAAAATATATTTTTTTTAAACTTTAATTATAAGAGAAAAGGCCATGATTTCTTATAAAGATAATTATTTTTTTATTAAATAAAACAAAACCAAACATTATAATTTGTACTGAATTAATGAAAAATTAAATAACCTAAAAGCATAACGCTATTTCTAAGATTAAAAAAAATTAAATATTTTATACAAATAAAACTATCCTCAGATTTTTTATGTTATTGTGTTTTTGATGCTAAAACTTTTTAAAAATACACCCTAATCTATTGGATAAATTTTGTCATCAATATCTTGCCCTTTATTTCCACTTTATTTCTCTAATTTACATTATTTTTTAACTTAACTTATTCTTACTAAATTAAACATAAATCTAGAAAATACTAAAAATTGATTTGCAACAATGTTTTTTCTATCAATCATGGTGTTTAGAAATAATCTCATATATATATATATATATATATATGAATACAAAATGAGATTAGTTTTTCTATAAGTATTTTGAAGTTATAACATTTAAATATGACATATACAGCTCCATTCCTTGGCTAAGACATACTGTGTCAAAAGAAAATGTTGTGTTAGAACGAAAAATCTCCCAACCAAGTAATTTTTTTATGGTAGTGAGCATTTTCGAAGTTCAACTTATTTAATATTCATTTCCACAATTCTATCATAGGTGTGACTTGTGAATAAAATAAAAAATGAAAATAATTTTAAATTTTATTTTCATCTTTCATTTCTAATTTAAAATATTTGTTAATCTATTTATCAATTTTTAAATAAAAAGATAAAGGATTTCTATTTATACTAAATCAAATGAATTTGTATATAATTTTGTAACTAATCGAACTAAATAAATTAAAAAAAGGAAATATTTAATTTAATCAAAAGTGAAACATATATTATTATCAAACAAATTTTTTTTTATATTTGAATATTCCAACCAAAGAATAAAAAGAACGGAAGGCTTGTCAAAAAAACTTAACTCTGTTGTCAAGAAAACCTGACTTTAAGATTGTGTTAGTCAAAGTAGTATTAAAAAATTATTAAATATAATTCATCAGAATTATATTCGCAGATTTTCATAAATTTAAATTTTTTGATGCGAATTACATCCACAAAAATTTAAATATAATTACATTTTTAGGCTTTTTTTTATGAATATCAAAATAAATTAAAATTATTCTGTATTACTTCAAATACCAAAAATAGTTACTTTGTTCGCTCACCTAAAATTTCAACATAAACAATGGGATATATATATATATATATATATATATATATATATATATATATATATATATGTGTGTGTGTGTGTGTATATATATATTCGTTTTTTCGGTTTGTGAAAAATATTCGTGTACATGAAAAAATAATAAATATTTTAAAGGAAAGTTTTGTTTACTTTATGTTGTTTTCCTACCTCAAAAGTGTGTTGAATTCACACAGAACTTGTATGACAGAAGAGAGAAATATTGTCATACGAAATTGAGCCAGGTTCTTTTCTTTGTATTCTTTGATTCCAACTTTGAATAATATTCATATGTATTTTTTTTTTAATACAAAAAAGTTCAATAAGTTCTTATCGTTTTTAGTTGAAAATAATATATTCAAAATTTGAAATAAATATTTTGATATTTTTATTAAAAAAAAAAAAAAAAAAAAAAAACAATACAAAGTAATAAAATTATTCAGCTATAAGAGGTTTGAGTGACAAAAGCTATATAATTTTTTCAATTATTTAAGCTAAAAAGAATGACGAGCGATTGTTTCAGAAGTTTTTTTCACCAAACAATGTTCCTTGTGGTTTCTCCGAGTGTATAAAAAAATCTGTAAAGGAGAATCTAATGACTCGAGTCGAGTAAACAATACGTCCAACATTCATTGAGGCAAACTTATTTAAACGTATTAAATTATTGCAGTATTAAAAATAATATTTATTTTTCTTTTGCCACACAAATTATGTTAAATAAAAAAATATTCAAAAATTCTCTATGAATAAAAAAAAGTTAAACATTTCAAATCAGATTTTATTCAATTTTTAAAATAGGAAATAAAATAAAAAATAATTCAGTATTCAAGCTAACGAAATAAAATCGATTTTCAAATTAGTTGAAGATTTTAGAAGTTGATTTGAAATATTTGCTAATCTGACTTGTTAACAACAAATGGCACAATATTTAAATAATTTTCTTCCTAATTAATTTCAATTAACTGAAAATTATTCTATAAAGAATACAAAATGATTCGAAACTATTTTATTTCTAAATATATAAATTGAACATAAAAACAATTTATTTTGAACAAATATTTTGAATTAAAATATTCACAAAGAACAGCTATGAAATCTATAACAAAACTAAAACGCCTAAAATTTTAACATGATAAAAAAAGTTTATTCAATATTTCATGTGAAACAACTCTTAAGTAAATTCATTAAACCATAGATAAGCAAATACATAGATATCTGCGAGAGAAAAGAAAAACCTAATTCAATAGTCAAAAAGCTAATTCATGCAACATTAGCGCTCCTCTCAAATCACGTCCACGTCCCATTTTGAATATAAACTATTTAAAAACTATCAAATTAAAAATTCTCTAGCCGTTTATATTGAAAGAAATTCAAATCATAGCCTTCCTGATTAGTATTAAAAGAATTCCTTATTCAAGTGACGCACGAAAAAGTACCACAGAAATACATGTCTTTAAATGAATGCATAATTTTAGTATAAAAAAATATGTATATTTTTTATTTCTTCAGGAAACTAAAGCCAACACTTTGAAATTTGGTTGCGCAAAAAATTATTTTTTTGTGAACTTTAGTTTAGGAGATATACTTAATTAAAGTTAAAAAAAATGTGATTCCTTATTTAAGTGGTAGGCAGTATATATAATAAAAATTTTAGAAAAATGGTAAGTAATGTCACTACTTCTCTAAATAGATTTGCAAAATAGCATAATTACCTAAATATCTAATTCAGAAAATTTTGATCTAAAAGGTGTGGACTTTAGCAACATAAAAATTAATAATATTGAGAGAAAAAACATTGATAACTTTTCTGAAGTTGAAACTTGGACAAAATACTTAAAATATTACCACTCTTATTTAAATATTTATATAACTTTATAAATTTTATTGTTTATTATATTAATTATTATTTTTGAAATGTAATTCATTCTTATGTACATATATGTTTTTAATATTTGATATATTGTGTTGTTTGAAATAAACCTTAACTTTAAAAATTAAATCAGCTTTTAATTTTAGATTAAGAATAAAATGGATGTGAAACAAAATATAAAACTTATTTAAAACTATAATTACAAGTCTTTAGTAACATACATATCGAATAATATTCATCATTTTTTGATATCGAAAACGAATCACTAACGAATATTTTTACGTTTCGCTATTGATATCGCTAAAGTTTCACTATTAATACAATAAACGAACCTTGGAGATCGAAAGATTTGCTGACACAAAATGAGCGACGGTAAGCTCGGATCGCCAACAATAATCGTTCTCGAATGTTTTGTCAGAGAAATGTTTGCAAAATATTCGAACGGGATATAATCATTGAAGTCTGTGGTCAGCTGGGATTGTGTAAATATATGTGGTATTCACTTAAGTGTGTAGAAATAAAAACAATAAGTATCATTACATACTATTATGAAATAACTAAAAAATATTAAGGTAATTATTAAAGATACTAAATTCAGCATTTTTAGAACACATAGAGACAAGTTAACCTTTGATAGCCTTAGAGGCAGTTTAAATAGCTTTTACTTTAAGATTAGCATCAGTGTGTGTTAACTTTAAATACGTTTAATGTCTTTATATAACCCGAAGATAAAATACATTCATTACTAGCCAACTCTCTCAAAACATTATTATTACATCCTAAACATCCACAAAGAAGGTGTTAGACATTTTTGTTATTTTTATTTAAAAATAATAACTACAAGCACAGCTATTAATAATTGTATAACAAAGTTTAAACAATAACTCATACAAACACAAATTAACGTATAAATATTTACAAGAAAAAAAATATCTGTTGTCATGTGTTTAAAAACACAAAAATTACATACATCAATGTAAATTAATAAATTAGTAAATAAACATAACACATATAAAGCCACACACACACATATATATATATACATACATGGCGTGTATATGTAAATAAGCTTAAAACGGAAAATTATATTTTAATATTTCACATTATAAACAAGAGAGGAAAAGGAAAACAACAACAACTATAACAACATGAAAACAAATATTTAAATAATAGTATTTAACAAATACATACTAATAAATAAATTTGCAAATGTTGGGCAAATCATAATATGTTTCAAATTTTTTGTTTTTTGATAATTAGTTTGGCATGCTTTTGTTTTTATAAAAAAAAAAAAAATATATATTATCGTAAACATTAACAATATGTTGATAAACAAATAATTTTATAAATACAAAATTGTTAAGTGTTATAAAGTGTTTCCTGGTTTATTATATAACTGATATGTTTTTAAATATTAGCACGTTTTAGAATTTTTTAGAATGAATGAACTTGGCAATGAAAATAAATGATAGTGAACATAGAACTTTTGAAATTAAAATAAAGGTAACTTCACAAAAATATATATATTTAGATAGCACCTTTACCCTTTTTATGTAAGGTGATGAAAACATTTGCAACTGAATGTCAAATTTTAGCAATCATATTTTTTTTTTTTTTAATATATTTTAAGCTAATTTCTTTTGTTAGTAATAAAAATAATAAAACTAATTTTAACAAAAAATATTTAATAAATAAAATTTATTGAAAAAAAAAATAAATAATAAGTTTTAAAAAATAATACAAATGTATGTGTTCAAAACATTTGCAACTATTAAAAGTATAAAGGAAAAAAAGGAAAAAAAAATTTAATATTCTGTATTTATTTGGTCTTACAAACATGCTCTTAGCTATTGAGACTATAAAGTTCTCAATACAGTCATTGTAATAGCCAGTGTTGCCAAAATCAAAGTGGGAGAAAGTGCTACAATTTACAAAGAAGAATACTAGAAAGTGCTAAAAATAAAAAATCTGATAGAAAAAAGTGCTAAGATCAAAAAATGTTTGTATTTGTAAAAAAAACGTATATTATTTATTTTCAATGCTAAAGGAGATAATAAAATCACATTCTGAAATTGATTCTTTAGCAATTAAACAAAATTTATGAGTGGATTTTTCAAAAATCTAATTGTATCATAAGGTATTCAAGTATGTGTTATCTGAATTATACTATTATACGTATTTCAAATAACGTGTAGTTTAACATTTTGACGAAAAAAAAAATCTTCCTTCTTTTACCGAAAATGTGATTTTTAAAATCTTATTTATTATTTAAAACCAGACACAGTATAAACTCAAGAATCTTGATAATTATTGCAGGTCCCAATCCAGATTGTAGAACTAACCGAATTATCGATTTGTTAAAAGTACTTTTAAAATATATCCCGTATTTAATATGTAAAATACTTAAGCTATGTCCACATTTGGCAAATATTTGTCGAAATTTCTTGCTGCTGTTTGATCTTCCAAATGTTTTGTAAGAGAAAACAGCATCAAACAAGATTCAATAAAACTTCAGCTGTAAGTTATGATAAGTAAAAACATTTTCCAAATTGAAAGAAGGAATCAAGACTTAATTTATTTAGCGGTTAAGTCTTTTTTGACAAATATTTGACTAGTCTGAACATAGCTTTAGTTAAAATTTTTCATCAAATAACATTTCAGATTTCGTTTTTTATCTAAAAAAAAAACAAATTTATTTGTACTCTTTTTACTTTTTGGAAGAAACAGTAAATGAAAGTGAAGAAATTCAACTAGAATCAATCCTTGCATAATAATTATAATACTTATTGTCTTTATTGGATATTTTAAAACTTCAATTGGTCCTAAGCACGACAAAGAAATGCAAATGCATTTATACAAAATTTCAGACCTCTTAAGGACCTCCCAAAAAGCTTACCGAGTATTCCGCGGACCCCCATTTGGGAACCGCTGCTGTAGGGTATCATATGGCCACGCTTGACCAACTATAACTTTCTCATATGCTTTTATAATATACTGTATGCGGATTAAAAATATTATTAAAATTATTAAATAAAATTAATAAAAAAATTATTTGTTAATGCTTCAATTATAAAGAAAGAGAGAGGGAGGAAGAGTTGCAAATATTTTGAACACATTAATTTCAATTACTTAATATTTAAATGATTATTTTTTTAATGATGTACGCAAACACAATTATTACTTTTTATTTGTTCAAACTAGATATAAAAATTATTAGGGAAACAAAAAGTAAATTTTAAGTTAAAATAATATTTCAGTTTCAAATGTTTTCATGTTTTCATTATTAAATATTCATTCGATGTGTTTCATTAATTGTTAATGAATCGATTCATAAAATTAAAAAAAGAAAACAAAAATAGTTCAGATATATTGTTGTGTTCGAATTTCTGCTCATCTTAGGAACATTTAAACATTTAGTTTGTTGTTAATATTTTTAAAATTTTAAGGCTGATTTGCAATTTTCTTAAATAGCCTTTAATTTAAGTGGTGATTCACAGTAACAAAGTAATTTCTCATTCTAATAGTCTATTATAACTTAATAAGCTTTACTGATTTGATATTCTTTTTTATTCACAGAAAAAAATATTTCAAATATTTTTTTAATAAAATGATTAAATAACTTAATTATACTATAACTTATTAATTATACTATTAATTAATATAATCAACGTTTCAACTATTTTACAATTTCTTGACCGAAGTTTACAGCTCTTAAAAATATGAAGAAAAAATCTCTTTAAGTAAATTTTCAACCACTTTCAACTGCTCAATATGTCTATTAAAAGAAAAGTAATACAAAATATGTACATGATTCCTCAGTGTTCGGAGACCTGCTTAATAATAATTATTTGGCATTTATGAATTCTAATTATTTTATGAGATTACTAATCACTTCAATATTCCCTTCAATGGTAACGATTTAGCTTAAAATCCATTCCTGTTTCAAAGCTGTTCTATGGAAGATTATTTATATATAAAAGGTAAGTTCATATTTATTGTTTTTGACGATTTGCTCAGATATCTGTCATATTCTTTAATGTTTTTATTGGTACATCATCCTAGGTCAAGAAGGCTCTCAGATAGGATAATATGAAAATTTTTAAAATTAATTGACATTAAAGCCAAAATCAAATATTCAAGTTAATTAATATTATTTAAGTGATTGTAGCAAAATCAAGCAAAAATTCAATTAATATAAGTAATTTCGTAATTGATTTTCTCTGTGCGGTTTCAAAGCAATGGTCAATATTTTCATATACAAAATTATTATATGTATATTGAGCTAGAAAAATGTATGTATTATTTTCAATTTTTTCTTTATAAATATTTATTGAATATGTGGAAAATTGTTTTACGAATAGAGATAAATATATTAGATGATTGTGTGTAAAGAATGTGCAAGAAATGATTTGGTGGCAAATAAAAACTTAAATAAAAGTAATATATAAAAGTTTAATTGCACATAAACAATATGTGAAGAAAGTCAATGATCAATTCTTTAAAGTTTCATTTTAAAAATATTATTAAGCTTTGATTCCTGATACCTTTAAAGTTTTTATGAATATTAAAAAATGCATTTCCTGTAGAACATCTTCAGACCATTTCGTCTACATTCTTCTTAAAAATATGCTAACTTTATATATATGTTTAAGTGTATTAAATACAAGAGTTATAGAGTTCAAGCTAAATACACATACTATGCAATTGAAATGTCATAAACCAATACATTTACTTACACATAAGCACACATACATAAACTTGAATAAGCAAAAAAAAAAAGTTATATTCGTACATATAAATAAATTTACTAAATTGTATTGATGTTGCAAATAAACAAACATGTGAATATTAAGGATTTTTTTTTTATTTAAATAAAAGTATTTGTATTTTTGTATGCAATAATTTTATTGTATATATTCATAGACATATATTTATTATTTTATGCTCTCTTTACTGTATAATTTCATATGTATACCAACTTCCGTTTCCGTTCCCAATAGGCTTGAATATTTAGTGAAATCATTGTTTAAATATAATTTTGTATATATAAAAGAAATATCTATAAACATTTGCAAAAAATAAAATACTTTATATAAATGTTTGTTTCAAATATATTTAAAATAAACAAGAATAAAAAAAAAACAAAAATAATAACAATTATTTAAAAAAACAAATTTTAAGAAAATATTTCATGTACGATTATTCCTAAAAAAAAGTAAATATATTAAGGAAATTGCTTATAAAATATAAACGCAAACAGCATATACAGCATAAATACATATTTAAATGTTATGAGATTAAAGTTTTAGAAAATTCAAAGAAAAGACTGTTGATTTAAGAGTTATAATTTATCTGTGAAAAATGTAAATATTTTTTTGTTAAACATACGCTAGAGACTACATAATAATTTACAATGGGGCAGAATCGAATTTTTTTGGAAAAAAATCTGCAACTTCTAATCTGCTAGTTGGATTTACATAACATTTCACATAGGCCTAGAAGAGGAGTGTATATTTTTAAGTTTGGACTTAAGACATAATAAATTTTAAAATAGCGTAATTTTGGTTTTATAAAAGATATTGATTTAATTTTTTTAGTTTTAATTTTTCTATAGTTAAAAATTATATCAGCTAGATAAGACAGTTTAATTTTTTCTCTAATAAAATCTTTGTTAGATGAGATATCCTACCGAAATTTTCGGTCATTTTTGACTTTGTCAACTAAAATGGTACAGTTTGAAAAAAATGCAGATTTCTGTAAAAGAAATCTCACAATTCCCAAAAAAGCGGCGAAAATTTCAAAAAATGAATTTTTTTGAATTGTGTCCATAAAGTCCAATTTAATTGCAGGTTTGGAAAAAGCCGTTGGCAAACTTTTTGGAACACATTAGAGTTTTAGAGTCTACATTCGCTTTGCAGTTATAGCTTTTGAGATTTTAGAACACATAGGCTAAAACAAAAGTTTTGATATAAAATAGATGAACTATTCAGTCCTGTTAGGTGTTCGAGTTTGTATAAAATTATTTTATGTTCTCAAAAAAATTTTATTATAGAGAAAAAAAGTGTGGACACTTTTTCGGCCGAAAATACAAAAAATCATTATGCATGCTTTTCATAGGTCTTATCGAGAGCTTTAAGAAGAAGTAAAAATAAGTCGGATAAGAAACTAAAATTTGAAAAGTGGTTAAACATTTTCTATGTCAGATGTACCCCAATAGCTCGAGAAGTATGTATGGCCCTTAAATTGTACACTCCTCTGCCACGCCTATGTGAAATTTTATGTAAATCCAAACAAGCAGATTAGAAGTTACAGATTTACTTCCAAAAAATTTCGATTTTGCCCCACTGTGTAATGTTTGACAAGGATTATAATTTAAAAATATATATTAAACATTTAGATAATAAAGTTTATTTTTAAGATAAATTATGTTGTGTACATTTCTTTTTGATAACATTTTCTGGCTATAAATTTAATTTATTTTCTTGATTAAAATATCTTTGGATATTATGCAAGATATAATAATTTTTTTTAATATTCTAAATCAGTTAATAGGTTAGTTGGTAATGGACAAATAGTTTACATAAATTATATTTTAAAGCTACTAAAATTAATCCAAATTTGAATTATACCAAAAATTTTCCTGAAATAGTATTGTATTGTTAAAAAAATCAAAAAAATCTACCGTTCAGCGGTGTAAATATCCCGTCTTACATGGCAGAATAAGTGCGAATATTTATTGCAAAAAGTGTATTCAATATAGAGCATTTTTAGATTATATATTAAATTTAGATTAATGTAAATTGTATTGGTAAAATAACAATAATATGCCTTTTGTACAAATCATTTCAATCTTCCAACCTACACACAACCTGCACAACCTACAAAGTATCTACTCAGTCGATACTTTATTTGTACAAAAACGTTCTTAATTATAGAATAGGTTGGACTTTACTTTCAACTTCTCCTAAAACTATACCATGCAATAAAATAAGAAGTAAAATAGTAATAAATTGAGGACAAATTCTATAAAAAATTGCGGGCCTAGTACTTTTTTTACCAAAAGAAAATTTTCCGTTTTATTGCCAAATATGTCCTAAGGTTTTGTATTTTTGTACATATTATGAAAAATATTAATAACACCGTGTAATAGTCATCTTCACACATGAAAAAATGGATACGTAGTAAAACTCAGTTTTTTACCAGGAGATCAAATTTCCTCTTAAAATTACTTGTAAGTTTCGAAGGAAACATATTTTTAAAAAAATTTTTTAAATATTTACGAATAATTTTTATATCAATTCAATATGGGTGTGAAATTAAAGCTAAGGATCCCAGCAATGCAATAATATTTTTTAATTTAAATGTTACAGCACAAAAACATTTTCATTCAGTCATTATTTCGAACTAAAAGATGACAAATAGTGAACGACTAAATATAGGTAAACTAAGAGCAATTATAAAACTTCACGAAAAATAAAAATATAGCAAAAAACTTTAATAAAAACCCCGCAACTATACTCAAGTTGGTTACATGCAACAAACACAATGAAGACGTTGACTGTAATTATTTTCGTAAATGCTCAAGAATCACACAAAAAAAAAAAAAAAAAAAAAAAAAATGATAAATTTTTAACTTTAAATACCTATTAATAAAGCTAAAGCGGTTTTAAAAGATAAAGCAAATAAAATAATTAATATCTTATAGTCGCCAAAAGGGTCTCAGATTTTACCGAATTAAAGGATTTAATTATTACACTGTGCGACAAATGTATGAAAAAAACTATTTTTTGCCTAAAAAATTGAATTTTTTTATTTTTAATTCATAAAAAATCAAAAACGGTAAAAAAAGTGTCAAGTCCTATTACTTTCACGTAAAGTCACATAACCTTTAAACAAAATGAGACATAGATCATGAAAATCGATGGACGCGTTTCGCTTTTATTCACAATTAAGTGAAGGTATGAATTTCAAAAATTTGCTCGAGATATGCTCAAACTTCCTTGGAAAAAACATTGATGACTTTTTTTATGATTGTCAGAATTAAAAAAAAGTAATAAACAAAAGGTTATTTGATTTTTATGGTAGCGGTAACAAACTAAAAAACAGTCATAAATGTGCGTGGACAATTAAAAGGAAAAAAAGGAAAGTGTACTTTTTTAATTATTACTAACTTTAAATCGATATATCTCGATTCCTAGACATGATCCAACGAAACGCCGGGACACGTATAACTTCTTTTTTACCGATATAACATCTCCCGTTGGTTTCATCCCATCCCGATTTTGACTGTCGCATAGTGTTATGGCTCTTACCTTTTCTCAAATGAAATGGTTTCTTCTTAGTCGCTAGACATATAGTTGTTCTCATAAATGAATAATCGAAGTAGTATTTTGAATTCAATTGCTTTTATTTCAGTTATATTTTGAAGATATCAAAAATTCAATATTCTATTAATAAGTCATATTCAATAAGTATCAATATTTTGAATATAATCTTTGTTTGTTTATAAATATACTGAAAAACATATGTTACTTTTGATATCTTCAAAATATAACTTGAAATACAGCGAATTGAATTCAAAGTACTACTTTGTTTACTCATTTATGACAGCAACTGTATGTCTAGCGACTGAAAAGAAACCAATGCGTTAACTTATGCAAAAAAAAAAGAAAAAAAAACTAATTATTAGGACAACCAAAAAAAAAAAAATGCACAATCATACTTTTTCCTGGGCTTTAAATGAACTCAACTGTTAGTTATTTAACAGTTTTAGAAAATTTTAAGAATTTTGGCACATTTTTGCATTTTATGATATTAATATAATATTTTTGCATATTTTGGGCTTAGCAGTATATTTTGTTACATTTTCACTGAAAATCCTTATTTTACAGCATATTTTGCATATATAACACTAAAGAACATAATTTTGCATATTTTAACTTAAAGATACAAATTTTAACTATTTTGCACCAAATAGAATTTTTTACATAATTTGCCATTAGTGAAATTTTCATTTTAGGGTCAAATACGTTTTTCAAATATGTTTCCCCAATAATTTTCATTCTATAAAGTTTTAGAAATGTTGTAATTTAGAAGAAAATATTGTTTAGCAATTGCTGATAAAAACTATTGGTGCTATTTTTAGCACCAATAGTTGAAATTTTGCCAGAAAAAATATCATTTTAAAGGCATGTTTGTTAACTTTTCTATGACCTATATTTTCCAATTTTAAGAGTATTTTCATGCTTATAAAACATTTTTTTAGAGTATATTTTTATTTGCCCCGCTAATAATTTAGTAGGATTGTCGAAATTAAAGTGTTTAAAATATTTATAGCTCTGTTTTATCTCATTTTAATTGAAGTTATTTACATTAACAAATTATTAAAAATAACGATATCAATTACTCTCTTTTAAACATTTTCATATTTTTGTCATTTTGTAAAAAGAAATTTACATTCGTTTTTACATTTTAGTAGTTTGAATTCAGTATTTGAAAGCTAAATTTTCCGTTAATATTCTTAGAAATGACCGGATATATCTCAGTGGAAATTTCGACTTGCGGATATTGAAACTCTTTGAAAACGACCCGTCTATTAGGCTTAATGACTATATGCTGCCCTTATGAATTTTCATATCCTAAAAGGAACCAGTGGTCTAACCAAAATTGGCAGAATACAAATTTTGTTCAAGTCTGGTTTGCTGACGGTTCCAAACAAATTAATGGTGACACCGGGGCAGGTAATTTGGGCCCAAATTTTCCAAGTGATCTGGCCATGGGTAAATACCCTTCAATCCTCCAGGCGGAAATTTATGTCAACCACATTTGCGACAAAAGGTGTTTGAGGGGAGGGACGAGGGGCTAGGAATATTTGTAATGTCGGATGGTCAATCTGATGGTCAAAGCAAATATGGAATTATCTATGTAACTTCATTGAACATACTAGGTGTGTGTAACATTAAATTGGGTACCCGACCATGAGGGACATACTGGCAATGAAAGGGCTGACTGTCTTGCCAATAGAGGTGTTCGACGTGTTTATATATTTATAGGCCCTTCTTTGACATTTCTGCCGGATGTGCTAAAGAAATAATATGATCGTGGGTTGCGTCTGAATTTACTAAGAAGTGGAAAACCACACCTAGATTCAGACAGGCAAAGCGACTTATTACGCTTTCCAGGAGCAAGTCTCAAAAGTCACTATTGTTAAATAAAAAAATAAAAATAAAAGAGCACACACAGAAAAAAATACGGATATTTAATGAAATATACTAAAATTTTATGACGGCAGTTAATATTTTATTAGTTTTATAGATTTTCTTTATTAGCAGATGTAAAAATATAATTATAATTAAAATATATTTCTTACAATCTTTGATTTAGTTATTGTAATCTATTGTATTAAATAGAACAAAATTCAGGAAAAGCAACAGAAACGAATTCGTATATCAAAACAAAGTATTTGTATTTTCAATTAAACAATTGTTTGTATTTTAATAATTCATTTAATAATTTTATTTTCAGTTACCTCAATTCCAAATATTCGATTACAATAACAGAATAAAAATCAATTCAGTATTTGCAAGCGAAATTAATTAGTAATGATTAAATAATTAATGAATTATATTTGACATTTATTTTTTTTAAATAAATAAAAAATTAAAATTAAAATGAAATATAAAACAGAGAAAATATAAATAATTGTCTTATTTAAAAAAAACGTTAGAACAACGAAGAAACGTATTATATATTTCTTTATTTAGTGAAATTTAATTAGTTTCTTTTAGTTCACAGACGTTTTTGGGAGCATTATTCTCTTGTGAAGGCTTTTATAGCGAGAAGCAAAAAAAAAAAACTAGTAAGAAGGTTAAACCCTTTTTAAACATGCCTTCAATAACCAAACTGTAGAAGTTCCTTTCTTATTAAACGACTCTTTAAATGAATTCCTATAAATTCCCTAGCAAATTCAAAGACGTTATGGAATTGTGCTCAATTATCGTTTAAGTCCTTTTGAAAGATGATTCATATGAATTCATAAAATTAATAAAAAAAATATGTGCATTAGAGCTAAATTTTTATAAAAATTTTAATAAAAGTAGTAAAATGAAAAATGTTAGTGATATTTGTTGTACACGATAATTCGGTAGTAGGTATCAACCATTATGGTATGGTATCATGCCTACAGCATGATACTGGTACGTGAACTATTCGGCAATTGCAGCAGATTTATGAGATAGTTGGTGCAACCGATCTAATTCGTTTGGCAAAAAAATCGCTTGCCACAACGAACCACTTTTTTCTGTGTAATAAAGGGATTCTTAACTGGACACTGTGACCTTCAAAATCTTCTATATATATTGGAAAACATTGGAACAAAGGTCTGTAGATTTTCTGAATCACACGATGAGACTTTAGAACATATGCTCTGAGACTGTGCAGTCCTTGGTCCTTACAGAATGAACTATCTAGGGGCCGTTTTAATGACCATCAAAGGTAATCGAGTTTCTTCGAAAAATTAACCTGATATGGTGAAAATCAATGGCTGCACAGAAGATCCGATGGGGTCGCTGTGCACATAGCCTTTTCTATCTAATCAAATGGACAATTTTAAATGAATATCATAACGGAGTTTCGCAAACCCGTATAAACGCTACATGAGAAGATCGAAAAATAAAAAACTTTTTTTTTAAATATTCAAAAGCTGTTAAGACAGAAATCCCTTTAAATGTAAGTATTTCAACTAAAAAAATGTAGCCTGACTGGAGGAAAAAAAATTACAATAATATTAAACGTAATGTCATGGTCATCTCAACTCGATAAAGAACGTTTGGATGATTACAAATCGTTGTATCGGCAATAGAGCCTTCTGAAATGGCGGTGAACATTTTCTAGTATATGAGAAGCTGCGGAATACTATCAACGACTTAATATTCCACCTTAAAATAAAATAAATTTTAACTTTATGCAAATTTTTTGTACGATTTAAGTTGTCAAATCTTCATATATTAAGCAAAAGCTTAGCAGTATATGAGCTTCTGTTTTAACTATTAAACCTATTATTTATAAAAAGAAATTTTCCTGGTTTCAAATGTTAAAAAAACGCCTTCATTAAGTCTGCAATTTTAATTCTTATTCTCTATATTCAATATTTTAATTATTAAGAGGCAAGTTAATTAAATACAAAAATATTTTCTTAATAAAACCACATTGTTTAATTTCCTGTTTAAAACATCATCATAGTATCAGTCTATCTGGATGTGTTAACATTAATTAAAATGTTTCTCTTTGCGGTCTATCTTTTGGCACCAATTCTGTAGAATTATATTTTTTAAAATAATTATTATTTGCTTATTAAAAGCTATTAAATTGAATTTTTTCATTTCATTATTATTTAATAAATTTCATTAAATATTTAATTTTATAAAAATAGCGAGTGTTTTTTAAGCTTATTTTAAATATATATTAAAAAAGTGGGACTTTAATTAAATATTTGTAAGAACATAAAAGTTAGTATATTTTTTAACGTTTTTTTTTTTTTTAATTGAAATATAAATTAATACAAATAAATAAAATATTTTTTATTAAGTAGTCTTCAAATATTGATTTAAAATAATAATAATGTATCAATAAGTAAACAAACATATGTTTGTGGCGAATGAATTTTAATGATGGAAAATAAAATTAATGGGACTAAAAATGGATTTATTAACTTTTTCCCACTTAGTAGAATCTGACTGTGTCTTACATAAAAATATGATCTATTAA
Source organism: Protocalliphora azurea (assembly GCA_932274085.1). NCBI lineage: Eukaryota > Metazoa > Arthropoda > Insecta > Diptera > Calliphoridae > Protocalliphora > Protocalliphora azurea. The sequence goes on from OW026520.1 coordinate 40,119,005, forward strand.
ACGATTTATCATAGATAAAAACTATTCAATTACTTTTTTAATGGTATGAATTACTAAAGTTATCAGAATTCAAATTTTCTAATACTTCTTACTAAAAATAAAACAATTTATCAACTTTCAATTATTTTTCTTATTGCATCAATTAATAAATTAATCAAATATAAATAAAAATAAGTGATAATTTGAATAATTGAATATAACATTTTTTTTAATAGGTTGAATTTCAATTAATAAAATAATTGAATATGTATTATTCGTAACTGAAATTGGATTTTAGATTTTTCTATGTAAAATTAAAATTTATTTTGTTAGAGTACTTCGATTTTGAGTAATTTATTTATTTATGTATTTATTTACTTTTTTATTTATTTATAAAAATGGTTGAAATCATTTTAAAACTCCGATTAATAATTTAATTGAAATATTTTGGAAATTACTTTTTCAATGTAGCACATTTTTCGTTTGGATGATTTTTTCTATATATTTGCTTTGAGCGATTTTGCATTGTGTAATTTTGCTGGCAGCCAATTTACCCAATCTGACCCAATAACCCTTTGAAACTCAACATAAAATATTTTATTATTATTATTTTTTTTTCTTGTGATAGTTTTCAAAAAATTATCAAAAATATTTAAAATAAAAATTTGGAATATATATTTTTTTACAAATATAGTCTTATACTTGAAGTTGATGCATCTATTTAAAAAAAGATATTTACATTTTTAAAAAATCTGGCAAAAAATATATTTAAAATGAATTTTATGAATTTCATTTCTTAACAATGCCTATAATTTTAAAAATATTATTGAACTTTAAGAGAGTATAGTAAAAAGAGTAGTCACAATAAGTTTTACGGTTGATAATGACTAGTTGTGTCTTATATTACCCGATATAGAAATTCATTATAAAATACAAACTTCAATTCTTAAATTAATCGTCATTTTAAGTAATATTCAACCCAACGAACTATTGTTCCAAAACGCTTTATTTGAAAATAATTCTAAATAAAATTTGACATGGTCAGAGCTGAGATGTTTTCGAGTTGATTTGGATGAGTACAGTACCGCAAAGGGTCGGGGGGTAGTGGGTCGACCTCCAAAGGTGGTCAACTTCATTTATGATTTATTTGTAAAGTAATTTTAAACATAAAGAGTCCTTGGAAATTTCTACAAAAAATACGCTTACATATGTAGGTTATCTCATTCGGTTTAAGAGATATTTAGGTCGAAATAAAATCTTCCCTCATTTTTGGACTCGTTTTTCTATATTCTTTTAAATTCGATGAACTTAATTCAGATCCTACAATTTTTTTTTAATTCACTAGATTCTTTATAAAATTCTAAATAATAGTTATATTAGTCTGAAGTTGAAGCTACAAAAAAATCCATATATTTGTTTTTTTTCAAAAAGGTGGGGTAACATTCTTTCACTTATAAAATTTATTTTTTGTTTTGTCCTATATAATTTTTTAATACTTTGAATAGAAATTTTAACAAAAACGCGTGCAAAGTAAATCAGAAGGCGCTAGGAGCAAAGGTCTCCTCACAAGCCCTATCCAAAATTTGTCAATTTTCCACAATTTTTTTAAATTTGTTTGTAAAATTCTCTGGGATCAGAAAAAAATTATGTTAATTAAATATAAGTATATTTGTAAGTATTTGGTGTCTCTGAACTCAGACCATGCCTAAAAAACATGGCAGAATTTGATGCAATTCTAAGAATTTTTCGTCTTTCTTTTGTTGTTGCCATTTTCTTCCGCCCTTTCATGTTTTTTCCATATCTTTTCACGTTATTTAAATAATTGTACACAACTGTCTGTCCTTTATTAATTTTTTCTTTTTCAGAGTTATTAAGAGCCTTACCACGTCCCATTTTGAATAAAAAACTATTTAAAAACTATCAAATTAAAAATTCTCTAGCCGTTTATATTGAAAGAAATTCAAATCATAGCCTTCCTGATTAATATTAAAAGAATTCCTTATTCAAGTGACACACGAAATAGTACCACAGAAATACATGTCTTTAAATAAATGCATAATTTTATTATAACAAAATATGTATATTTTTTATTTCTTCAGGAAACTAAAGCCAACACCTTGAAATTTGGTTGTGCAAAAAATTATTTTCTTCTAAACTTTAGTTTAGGAGATATACTTAATTAAAGTTAAAAAAAAATGTGATACCGTATTCAAGTGCCAGGCAGTGTATGTTTCAGAGATTTCTAATTGTATTTCAGAAATTTATATCTGTAGTTAAGTATTTCCTATTAGTAGTTTAAAAAATTCTAAATGTAATTTAGAAATTTCCATTTGTACTTCGGAGTTTTCAATTTGTATTTAAGAAATTATTATTTATATTTCAACATTTCTAATTGTATTTCCGAAATTTCCAATCGTATTTCAGAGCACTAAACATATATTTTCTATGGAAATTTTTTTCAATTGGAAATTTCCTAAATAGAAGTAAAAATTTTGGAAATGTAATAAGAAAATGTTGAAATAAGAATGAAAAACTTCTGAATTATAATTAGATATTTCTGAAATATAATTAGAAACTTCTAATGTATAATTAAAATTTTCTAAAATATAAATTGAAATTTCTGAAATACAAATGGGTGAAAGACTACACCATATTAACATATTATTTTTGAACACAATGTAAAATCAAATCTTTTCTTTTTAAAATATTTCCATAAATAGAATTATTTTATGAAGGACTCAGAAAATATCAAATTTACATTTTAGATATTTATCTAAAGATATTTAAGCTCATTAACTAAAGAAATAAATACAAAAGTAAAAATACATTATCTACTAAAATGCACACAGAAAAAAATATTTAAAAGTTTATTTCAATTAATCTGTTATTTCATTTTATACTAAAATTTAATTATATTAAAAATTATTTAAATTATTTTTTTAATTAGTTATAATTTTTAATTTAAAATAATTGACTACTCTTCAAAAAATTCGAAGAAAGAATAAAAATGATTTGAAAAAATATAACATATTTCATATAACAGTAATAAATTACAAATATACGTCATATATTGTCGATCCTTACGGCTCTTCTACGACTATTAATTTATACCGCAAAGTGGTATTAAAGATTCAAATTTTTGTGAGTTATCTGGTGAGTATAGGTTTTTATATGTTTGATATATTTTTTTAATCATTTTAGCGTTGTCGTAGATGAATCGGCAATTATGTGCAGGAAGTTATCATTAAACTATCAAAGCTAAATAGTGTGCTCGGCTACTCTTTGAAAAAAATAAAAGGTGAAAACATTTTTGCTACTTTTGAGGATTTGTTAAAAAAAATTGTCGCTTTTTTATTGTTATATAAATACTAACGGTTACAGTATCCCTTTCCCTATTTAGACTCTTTCTTGACGATCGCTTCCATTTGAGAATGATGAGCCGAAGAAAAAAAACCTACTATCCGTCTTGCGTTTCTCATATTTCTTAGTTTTGTATTTAAATTATATATTTATATAACTTTGCAATACATTTAATAATACATTTTAATAATTCAGCAATACACCTTTTAGTTCCAAAATAATAATTTTTATTGAATTTAGATTTTTATTTAGTGGTAAAAATTCAGTTAAGTTTTTAATTGTGTCAATTACAGCCTTGATTAATTTTAAGAAAAATTTCAATCACAAATATTATTGAATTGGTTAAAACATTAATTGAAATTTATATAAAAAATCAATTATTTTCACTTAATTATTATTATCATTTTGATGATTGGAGCAAAATCAAACAAAATTTTAATTGATATAAGCAATTTCGTAATTGAAATCGATTTTTATTTTTTTCTGTGCATGAGTTAGAAAATATAAACCTTTTATATACACAAGAAATCCCGGCAATTCCCGCATTAATCCCGGGATTACGGGATTAAAAATTTTGCGGAATTACCGAGAATTCAGCTCCCGAGATTTCCCGTGAAAAACTCTGTTTGTCACACGTTCTACTGTTTATTTTTGAAAATTGTATGGTATGTCATCAATTACAATGTCGAATGGAAAAATAATATCGAGAAAATTCATAGTGAAGTCATTCCAAGTGTATCACACTTTTTATATGGATGTTCTTTTTGAACATCAGAAATTGGGAATATTTTGGTAGAGGAAATTGAAAACGTCCTTTTCATAAAGAAATTTAATGCTAAGATTGTTTAATGCCTCGAAGAATTTAGAGATATAAAGCAAAGTAATGTATAAAAATTGTTCTCTGTAATTTTTTTTATGAAGATCGTTATTTTTTTGTAAAAGGAAAATGTCTACATCTTTCTTTAATTCGTATAATCTCTTCAGCAAATTTCCCAACAAAATCCAACGGACATCGGTACAAAGTAGTAATTTTTTATGTTCTGCATTTACACATAGGTAAGGTTTTCGCAGCAAGTACTTGTCGTTGAATTACACGGTGAGATTTAATTGATTTAAAAAGGCTTTCTGCAATAAAATAAAATTCCTTACAGAGTTATCTGACAGATGGATTCTCTTAACATTTCCTTTTGTAGACTTGTCTAACATTATATCCCCAACGACATCAAAACAAGGCACAATTAAAAGTTTTAAAAGTGCTTCAATAGATTTTTCGTCATCCAAATGAAAGGCACCTGTAGAATCCAACTTTGGCATAATTATGTATGCCGAAAAATACAAAAGATGCAAAAAAATATATCATATATAATAATTCCATACACTTTTTCGGTCTCTCTCGCGGACCACCTGGAATTTTGCTACGAACCCCTAGGGGTCCGCGGACCCACATTTAGGAAACCTTTGTTTGTAGAACCCACCTTTTTAGAAGTTTATCTTTATTCTCAATATTTATTCAAATTGAAGTAATATTTAACAGAAAACCTATTTTTCTTTTACCTTCCTTTATTTTCATGCCTTTCTCATGTTCTAAATTTATTTCTATTTTATTTCTTTTTTCTCTCTCTAAAACATGTTAAACATTGTCTACTAGAAGTTTTTGTAGTCAAGTTAGAGAAGAGTATTGTTATAAATGGGTAACTTCTTGACCTAAATAAATCTTTTAAAAGGAAAAGCAACCAGAAATTAAGTTTTATTGTTAATGCTTGTAGTTATTTATTTTTTTTTATTATTTTGCAGCCCCGTCATCTACGAGTATTAAAGGTGTTTGTTGCCATTGTAAACTAAATGCTGTAACTTTTTTTTTGGCTGCACTACAAAAACAACACGAAAAGAAAGGTGTTGGTGGTAAATGTAGGAGTAGCATTAAGAATTAAGTCAAAAACTTTCCAACCGTCTAACAAACAAAGAAAAACGTTAGACACAGTAAGGTTATATAGAATAATAACGCCATCATAAGTAAAAGCTTTAAATAGTATTCACTACAAAGTGAGAATTTTAAAATCTTTACTATTGTATAAACTAAAAAACCAGACTATTTACCTTTTGCAAAAAAAAAAAAGAAAAAAAAATCCCTTACCAAGAACATCAGTGTGCATAGGCGAAAAAAAAAACTTAAATAAAAACATAGTTTATGTAGAGAAATGCAATTAAGCTAAAGAAATATTTTGCATAGTCACGCAATTAGTAAAACAGACTGCTAAATACGGACTGAAAAAACTCTCTCTTTCACACACACACACAAATCAAACACTTGTACAAGGAGGCATAACAACAATTTACACTGCATATTTTATGGCTGATGCATATAAACTAAAAGCACTGCATATTGTTAGGCTTACAGAGCATAATAACCATAATAATAAAGCTAAAAATAAAGTAAAAAAGAAAATAAACTAAAACAAGAAATAGTACCTAGAAAAAACTATTTTTAACATAAAACAATCAAGATATTTTTCAAATGCTAATAGGCGTACAATAAATGCATTTTCACTTTAGTTTTTCGTAGATGGGAATTTAGAGTTAAATTTGTATATTCATAGAACAAAACGAAAAGTTCTGTGAATATGTAGGTAGGTATTTTATGTCTGTGTTTCTGGTCTAAAGAATCTTAAGTGTAATTTTTTTTTAAACCATTATTATTTAAACGTTAGACATTTTTTTCTTAAAGGCAAGGTGTAAATAAAGTATGCAAAACAAGGAAGAAGAAATATATCCGTTGGTGTTTTTATTTGTTGCAAATACGCTACACTATTAATTAAGGAAAAGTATTATGACATAAACAAATATTTTTATAAAAATAAATTTCAGATGGAAAAATTCTAATTAAAGTCTGCGTTCGAATACAAGATAACACAAAATTTTCGTAATACCTCTTACTGCCGTTAATTTTAATATATCTTTCTTGATTACAATATCTTCTAGAAATAAGTCAGATTTAACAGCAGATCAAACTCTCGAAATCCGGTCATTTGTCGGCATACAGATGGCAGCCAAAGAAAAATATAATATTAGATTTTTTTTAACTTTTTTGAACTTATCAGAAAATCTTGATTGAGTAAATTTCGAAAAAGTATTATATTTCAGGGTAATAAAAAAAGGACCTGGATAATGAGATGGAACTTGGTTCAGAAAAAGAAGTCACAAGAATGAATATCAAGCCTAAAAAAGTAGAGAAGCTCTTGAGAGCTATATCAAGCATGTTGAGTTCATTTCTTCGAAAACATATTCGAGCTTTGCCTAACCTTTAGTCAACCAAAGCTAAAAAATTTAAATAAAAAAGCTGAGAAGAACTCTGAGGCAAAAACTGATGAAGGCTCTTCAATAATAAGAAAATAATTTACTTCTGACTTTTCTCATGTTTCAAGGTTCAAGTTTTCAATACCGAATAATCGATAAAATAATCGTGAATAGTATCGAATTAAAGGCAATAAAAAATTACAAAATAATTTGTCGTATGACAAGTTTACTCAAAATGTGATTTTTTGCCACTTTAGTCAGAATAAACTCAAATAATCATAACAAAAAATGTCATAAAAGACATTTATGACACTCGTGACATGCAATAGTGTTTTTAACATTTTCTGGCCAGATTTAGAATTATGTCGTTACAGTAGAAGAACCCAGAACTGGGAATATTATTTTAGTCCCACAGGGTATTAGATATTTAAAGTACCCAGAATTTTGGCAATTATAAAGGAATTGGATCCTAGCTAAATGCTCAATTGTTATTATTGATTTTTAATTCTTATAGAGAGGTACCGCGAAAAAATTTCGTAAAGGTAATGTAAAACTTTATTCAGAATTCATACCTAAAAAATTAAAAACAAGTAAGAAAGATATACTCGGTTAAACCCTACTATATGATACTCTGCACCATTGTGTTTATGCAGTAAAATTCAGGAGGGTTTTATATGGGACCCATGGCAAATTGTGGACCGATACTTTTATTAAGTGTAGTAACTATTTATACGAAACATACGTATGTATTATATTGTTTTATTTATGGATTTTAATGTGATTCTCAGAAGTGGGACTTATATGGGAGCTATGGTCTATTATGGGCCGATCCTCATAAAATTTGATATTGTAATTTCGACTTATATAAAATATATTTATGTCAAATATTAATGTGATATTAACTTTAGTTTATGACTTATTTATCGTGCTTTATATGGGAGCTATGGTTAATTATAGATCGATATGTATGAAATTTGGCACATGATTTTACACTTATATAAAATTTATTCATACCATATTTCGTTAAATATTTCTATATTTAAGACATTTATGATTTTTAAATCCCTAGGAAGCTAGGTGAAATAGTGGACCGATCATAACCAATTTAAGTAGTTTCAGTTCTTATGTAATAAAAATCTCATGTGCCAAATTTCAACGAATTAATACGCGGTATAATAATATAGTTAACAATTAATCTATATATGTATATGTGTATATTAATCTATATATATATATATATATATATATATATATATATATATAGATATATATATATATGATTCATTATCCTTCAGGCATTTGGACTGTTGGATAATGAATCATTAGAGAGATTAAATTTGGCCTATAGATTGGTCTGCCGCCAAATATATCTACTAAGACGACATTTTTGGAAATTCGAATAATTAGGGGGTTAAAAAAAAGGGTAAAATCGGCCGCCCTATATCTTCTAAACTAATATAAATACAAAAAAAATTAATACCTATCGTATTAATCATTTAAAAAAATAATGAGAAAGGTGCTGGTGCTTTTTTGAAAATCGGCCCTTTTAGGGAAAAAACGAGTAAAAACTGTATTTGGCACATGCAAATAAAATTTATAAAGTATTGAAAAACGGCAAACACAAATTTGGTACTTTTTTTAATTCGAACGTTTAAGGGTAAAGATTGTACTTATTTTTGGTACTTAGTAATTCATTGATGAAACTTTTGTTACATCCATGGGGGAAAAGACTACCAAAAAAGGGATAAACGTGTGAAATTACATTTTATTCATACTCAGTAATAAATTATGTATTATATTAAACATAGAAAAATGAATTTAAGTATATGTAGCCCTGAGTGAGTGAGAAGAGGGGATGGTACTTTTTGATTTTTTTTTATAATTGACCCAGAAGTATGAAATTAAAGATATTTGATCCTATGTGACTAAGAATATACAAGGGTGACGTTGTGGTACTTCTTTCTTCCCTTAATAGTACTTTTTGAATTTTCTATAATATTGAACCTAGAAATATGAAATTAAAGATATATGGTCCTAAATGAATGAGAATTCAAAGGGAACTTTGTGGTGCTCCTTTGTTTTCTAACGGTTCTTTTTGAATTTTCTATAATATTGAACCTACAAACATGAAATTAAAGATACACGGTTTTATGTGGGCTATAATTCAAGAGTGAGAACTTTGTGCTACATTTTGTTCTTCTAATAGTACTTTTTGAATTTTTTATAATATTGAATCTAAAATCATGATATTAAAGATATGAGGTCGAAAGTGAATGAGAATTCATAAGAGGGGCTCTGTGGTACTTTAATGGTATTTTTTGAATCTTCTAATATTGAACCTACAAGCATGAAATTAAAGATATATGATCCAAAGTGGATGAAAATCTATAAGGTTTTATTCTTCTTCTGTGGATAAGAATTTACGAGCGGGGAATTTTTGATACTTTTTCGTTCTTCTAATGTTCTCATAACATTATATATGAATTTTCTATAATATTAAATCTATAAACATGAAATTAAAGACATATGGTACTAAGTGAATAAGAATCTAAAATAGGGGAATTGTTAGTACTTTTTCGTTCTTCTAATAGTACTTCTTGAATTTTCTGTAGTATTCAGCCTAGAAATAAAAAATTGAAAACGTATGGTCCTAAATGAATGAGAATCCATAAGTTTTTTGGTATTACTTTTTGTTATTCTAATATTACTCTTTGATTTTTATGTAATAATTAACATAGAACCATGAAATTAAAGATATTTGGTTCTATGTGGGTGAGAATCCACAAGCCTTATTAGTCACATTCATTTTTACTAAAAAATAACAGTAAAAATAATTTTATAATTTTCGAACCTTCGTAAGTTATAGATGTAAAAAATTGGTACTTTATTAGTACCCTACGAATCTTCTAAACGAGGGTAAAAGCATCCCAAAAAGGTACTTCATACTTACGTACGAAATTTTAATTTTTTTTTTTAATTTCAAATTTTATGAAATCCAATTTTTTAATTGGGTGATATATATACTTCTGCAATTTTTTTTTATTATATTATAACTGTTCAAACGGGAGTTATGAGTTAGTTTACTTTACAGGTTTTTTTTACTTTTGATATTACATTTTGTTTTCCCTAAATAAAATAACTAACAAGTTTATATCTGGTCTATGTAGCAGACCCGCAAGCTCGCTAACGCAGTTAAATGATAGATTTTATGTAAAATGATATATGAGAAAAATATGAAGAAGAAATACTACAAGTGGTTGATTTAGGTTTAATCCTAACTTATTCTGTTCATCTCTTATTAAAAAAAACATGCTTTATTTTATTTGAACGCACACTTTACGGAACAATAAAAATTCTTTTTAAAAAACAAGTTACAGTTCCATATTCGGCTGCAAAGAATCTTATATCTTACAAAATTTAGTTAATTTCTTCATTTTGTTTAGGTCTGTGGAAGAACTTCGTAGCTTATATAAGGTCTTGAAGAAACGCGAAAACCACATATGTAAACGCCAAACCGACAGATATGGACGGACAAGCTGGCAGACGTCGTTATTTCGTCACCACTACCAAGACACTTATATATTATCTTCACGCTTTTGCGGAAAAGTCTAAAAAAATATTACCCTGTTCCCAGGTGAAAGTGTGATGCGGAATGACAATGGAGGTTTTTTTTATAGATTTCTTCAATGCAAAAAGAACAATAATTGGAATCCTTACCGTTTCCACATAACTACAAATTACAGACAAGTGTGTAGGCTATTTCGTAATCAACTGTCAGACTAATGTCCCAAATAAGAGAGGAGTATACACTCGTAATACAAGAAATCATTATATTGTCTTGTATAATCTTGTACATTTGAAAAGAAAAACGCCTGTGTCATCCAAAAACTTTTCAACAGAGAAAATATAAATAATCATCTTCATATTGACATAAATACCCAGTCATCTATTTCACAGAAGATGTCAATGTTAAAGGAGATAATATTTAAATGATCAAATGACAATATAGAAGCAGAACTGATATTATGTTGTGAATTATTCAGGACCAATTAGATATTGGTACAAAACTATTGATGTATTCAGAAAACTACGCAGTTCTATTCACATAGGAATAAAATAATTTACATAGCCAGTCCAGCAGATGAAACTGAGAATTTTTGCTGATAGTGGTGATTGGAGGATCACTAAAATCTTCAGAAATTTATTAGTCTTCACCATCATCTCATAGATTACAAACAATTGAGTATTTTGAAGACAAAAAAGGTGTAATTGCACCCAGAGAAATATTAAATAGGTGTGGTTAAATAAGAAACAAGTAAATGACGACGGATTGGTTTCAACTTGACACCAGATAGTGTCAAATTATTATATGTTGAAAAGTAATAACGAACGGTAACAAAAAAACTCCACCGTAAATTGTCAAAGATACACAGCCGATTATCGATTTTACAAAATATTTTTTCCTCAGCATTACACATTCGGGGGAAATATGAACTACTATACTGTTAAAAAATTATAGAGCGTTAAAGTTTTAGGTACAGAGTGTATTCTAATTAATGGCATACTATCAGCAATTGAAAAAATGCAGACTATTATGCAAAGCCTTTGAACACAGTCATTGACATGGAACAAATAAGTTATAATCCTAACTATGATTGGCATTACATCAATTGCAATAGATTAATAACTAGATACTTATCTGAGAGAAAAAACGTAATTCAATTGTCAAAAGCATAATTTATGCAATAACAAAATATGTACATGTAGTCAGATATATTTTGTTTTTGTGCTTTGAAAAAAATACTCCTACATAACCTTCTAGTTGTATTTTACTTCAACAGCCTTTAAACAATCACTAAAAGGTAAAGTTCTATGTACACATATATGGTATTCTAGTTGAAAGCATTATTATCAAAATCTCAATGAAAGGCGGCTTAAATGATTGCCACAGTTGACACTTGAGATATATGCGCGCACCAAGATGTTTCGAAGATAATAACGAAAATTACCTTAATTGTTATAAAAGAATATCTCTTTAAAAGTTACACAAATTTGCAAAAAGTGTTTAATACCATAATCATGGCAGCATATAGAACGCTCTACATGGGAATGGTATTTCTTCCAAACTTATGGCCTCAATAAAGGAAGGTAACAGTGTCTATATGTTTCTGGTTCATTAGTGGAGTACGTTTTTGAAAAACCTCATGTGTTTAGGTGACATATGTTTATTGGTGCACCGGGTGAGAGAGTTAGAGTCACTCCTTGTTGAACTCCAAGCGAACTTGATTGTTGCACGTCTTAAAATGAAGCCCAGAAAGACAAATGAAATAATAACACTATGCAAAAATTTTTAGGCTATCAAATATAGCCTCAATGATTACAACGGGAAATGAAATTATATCATCAGATTTTATGGACTCTTAAACTTCGGATATTTTGAAATACTTTTCTTTTATTGTGAATGAAACTAAAAAACATTTCAGCAGTGAATTTTAATGCACTCACGGGTACTTTTTGTTATATTGAATTTTATGATATTTTATTGATATTATGTAATATTTTTAATAATTGCCCCTCCCGTTTTACGCCCACTTTTAATAAAATGTTTGCAATATATGAGTAGTCACATAATTTAACAGATTTAACTGCTATTTTGAACAAATGTATATAGAAAACCGGGTTTCGAATTATTTAAAAAACCGGTTTCGAAGCTTTTTTTAATTAAAAAACCGGTTAGAGGGTTTTTATTAAGAATACAAATATTATTAAAATGTTTATTATTTTTTCTAAGCAAAATACATTTATAGTACATGTCATGTCATTTGTAATGACGAGTAATATAAAAATAAATTGTCTATAGCTAGAGATTTATGCTATTTTTATTTTTTTAGCTATTTACTGAAATCTACCTTATTTTGGATGGAGGAAATATTTCCTGTGACAAAGGTCAAAACTAAAATTTAATTTTTACCTAGATTTTATTAATAAAAATTAATTTAAATCAATAAGAAATATGCATTTTCTCATTTCTCTCTCACGTGTGGTATTAATCAAATCATAAATTAGAAATTAAAAAAAAAACCTAAATTTTAAGCTCTATTAAATTATATTATAAATGACAAACACTTTTAAATAGTTTAGAACCTGATTCAGTGTACCAAGCAAATTGTTTAAAAATTTGTATGAAAACTGCTCAAAAATCACTTGAAAAATGTACAATTTGCATACAGATCTTTTTTCAAACAATTTGATTGTTGTTATGAATCGGGCCCAGAATAAGGTTCTCTGAGCAAATATAAAAAATGGGAAATATGAGTTGCTTCAGTAAAAATATAAAATATAAAACATTTCATAAAAAACCGGTTAACCAACAGGAAAAAAACCGGCCTGTCGAGTAGTTTAAAAATTAAAAATTATTCGTAACCGGACAGTTTTTTAAAAAGCAAAATCCTGTTTCCGATTTCCGTTTTCGAATACACAATGTGCAACCTTTGAAAGGAAATATAGAATATAATATTAATAAAGATGCCACGCCCACTTTTTGTAAACAATTATTTTTTGAAAGTTTAAAGGAAATTTAGCACAATAAGAAGTATTTTGTAGAGACAACTATGGGCTGAAATATTAGTTGGATGTCACTCCCAATTTTTAGCCCACTTTCAGTAAAAATCAATTTGGCTACTTTCTAGATGCTACTTAGATAATTTACATAAAATTTTACATACACAAGGAATAGGAAATACTGTATATTATAAAAATTAGGTCTCTCTTTGCTCTTTTCTCTCTTTTTTCGCCCACATAATATATTGTGATATTTTTTTACACTGTTATCAAAATTGTAACGAATTTCGAAAAACCAAATTAATTTTTTTATTAAAAAAAATATACGTGGCATCCATTTAGTACATCCTGAAAGGATATAAATATATGACAATTTTTATTTTAATCTGATCAGTAGTCAAGTTAAATAAAGCAAACAATATTATGATAAAAATGGGCGTAAAATGGGTGTGACATTTAGTAAAAATCTAGCATAATAATGCTACTTGTCTATAAAATAACAAGAATATTTAGTAACATTTGTATTAAATATGTTTAATGTTTTTATGTTTCCAATCATATTGAAAAAAATATAATTGAAATAAATTTTCCACCTTGGTAGCGTAGAGGTAGAAATTAATAAAGCCTTAGCAATTTCTAAAAAATTGCAGCCTATTTGACACAGCACCCAGTTTGGAGGAAAGATAAAATATCGATGTTCAGTAACTAAAATTAAAATTATCCTCTCGCAAATGGAACCAATGAAGAAAAAAGATTTTTTCTATTATTTTAAATATTTTAATATTTTTTGCAGGGAAATAATATAAAATTTTGGTATCATATCTTCGATACACTGGCGAAAAGTTCTATGTGCAATTTTTTCATTGGAAAGCTTTATTGATCGTTTATTTTCAATTTTAATATAACTCCAAATATCTAGATTAGTACCATAGTTATCAAAAGGATTAATACGTAATTTTATATAGCTTCCATACTAAAAATTTGTTCAAAAACTCATAGAACTTTTCGTCAGCGTTACTACGACATGAAAGGTTACTGAAAGGCACATTTAGTGACGTAACAGATCCAAATTTATCCAACATTTTTACTCGAAATTGGATAACGCCAGGACCAATGTTTTGAGAAACCATATCATAGAATTAAGTAGACTTTCTTTCGATGTTGGAACATCAGCAACTATTGGTTTGGGACTACCCTATTAAGAATTCTCAACAAAACCACGTAAAACTAGTTCAAATATTTTATTCTTACATTCTGATTATTATACTTCACAACAACAATTTCCAGCTAAATAAATAGCTTTTTCACTTCTAATCTTTAAACAAAAATCAAATATTTAAAATAATATATATAACACCTTTTTTAATTTTCTTTTGAATTTAGGATTAAAATACATTTTATTTAACATTTCTTTTACTTTTTTAAGTCATTTTTGTTCTCATTTAAATGCCACACCATGACATTTTGTTTTATGTCTTTTAAATTTTATGTCTATCTAAAATGTACATTTTACTATCTCTGCCTCTTTATTTATTTCTTTTTTATTAGCATTTTCTTCATATTATATACATTAGGGTTATAACTTGTTTTGAACCTCAAAATACCATAGCACCACCTCTTAGCCAATATTGTGCTGATAATAAAAAACGAACTTTTTAGTTGATTTGGACAAAGCAATTTCTAAATATTTTTGTAAAATTTTTATTTTAAAAATGTGAATACTGAAAATTAATTTATTCCTTAATAAGTTTTGTGGTAACACCATCTTAAAGAAACGGGTTACAGATTTGAATTCACAAAACTTAAAACAAATAGAGTGCAGAATTTTAGCAGCATAGGTTTCACTTTATAATCGTGATTGTTATTCAAATTTCAAAAACTTAGAAAATGGGCTTAAAATTATTTAACTTTTTTCCATTCCTCTACACTTTTTGTTCGCGCATTTATACTTTTTGATCTCATTCGCTCTTTTATAAACTAATCGAACTTTGTGGATAAATTCTACATTTTCTTTGTTATTGTGCAAATTTTCAACAATTAAATACAGAGTAGTCGAATTTTAATGACAAAATTTTTAAATTTTTATTATTATATTATTTTTTTTCCTCACAGGAATATAAATTTTTATATAGAGATTGAAATTTGTATTTTGCGCCCTATCACGTTGATGTGCCCTTAATAGCCAAAGAAGTAGATAGTCTTAAAGTTTGAAGACAAGAGCGAAAACTAAAAAAAAAATCAGTTTCTCGCGAGGCTCATTCACAGTTACTTAAAGAATAGTACTCAATTTTTTGTTATTTTATGCCACAAAATCCAAAATGCATTAAAAATAAATTTAATAAAAAATCTTTGGACTTTTTGAAAATTTTGCAAAAATTGCACTTTTTGTTTTTGTATTTTTATATACTCGTATGAAATTAAATTATTATATATATAATTTCATAAATCTTGTATATATAGATGTAAGAAAGGAAATAAGTAAAATTGATCGGGACCATAAATGGAAGTCAAATGTTATTGTTAGCTGAAAACGGGACACTTTTGTCAAAACACATTTTGCTAAGGCACATCGCATGGACAACACGAAATTGACCATAATTGGCATAAATAAATTATAGTTATAATTAATGCTTAACGGAAATGTCGAGGTGCATCAAAAAACTTGGAAAGATAAAAATTTTATGGAAAAAAATTTACTTAGGTTAAAAAAGAATGACAACATTAAACAGCATTTATTTTTAATAAACTATAATAGATATTTTTTGTAATATATGGAAAAATAACTTAAACTTGATTACCATTTATAACGATTTTGTAAAAAATCACGATTTTTATTATAAAGAAAATGCTTTAAATTCAAAAAGGAACCCCTAAAGTATGCTATACTAATAATACCATCAAACACTGAAAATGTTGTATAACATTCTATTTGAACAACTTAGTGGGTTCTGATATTTCGCATAATTTTTTATCAGAATTATACATAAACTTCTAGTTTGTAGAAACTTTTATATCCTCAACTTAAAACCGATATAACTTTCGCGCCCCCCTTCACGAAATGATTAACACGAACAGATTCTATATGCATTCGAGTGAGTTACTTTGTATTCGTACCATCAACAAAAAAAAAAAAAAAAAAAAAAAAAAAAGAATAGTTTGAAGGCCTAAAATCAAACATTTTTGATAATGGCCCATATGTATATGTAAATATTTAATAGTAGGTATATATAAGAATAATATTGTGATATTGTCATGTATTTATAAGAAAATTACTTAGGAATTATCGGTTTTCTTGAAACTCAGGGCCTATTCGTAAATGCATCACTGTACTACATAATATGATAACTTTTCATTGCCAATGCAAATCAACTGTTGCAAATGCTGCAAATTCCTGAAATAAATAACATTTTTGTTAATGTAATGCATTAGCCATTTTTATGATTAGTAATTTGTGTAAAAATGCTTGCACGTAATATGCTTTGATGTTGTATTTTTGAACATTGGACTATTGCAGCATTAGTACCGTCTACATTTATGAATGTACTGCGCATAATATGCAACGCAGTGATGCAATTAATGTATTTTTGCACATATTTTGTGTGAAATTAGTAGCATATGATTTCATATTTTAATTTATATCATAAAATGTCGAGAAATTCGAAAAAAATACTATCAATAAAAATTAAAAGAAAGAATAATAATAAAATAATAATAATAATTAATCACTTGCTATGATATTTTGGATATTTGCAAAAATTGCAAAGTTATAACCCTAATGTACTCATACATACATACATTCATAAAACATATAAAAAATTTAAAAGTTTTTCGTTTTAACTTTAACAAGTTTTTGGCGTGTTAAACATTTTGAAATGTGTTTATTTATGTATGAAAGTGTGTGTGTGTGTGTGTGTGTAAGAGGATATATATATGTTTGTGTTAAAATATATTTATTTTACTTCATGTAGATATTGAACTTTGGTTATAGGTAACTACAGTTCCGAGCATAAAAAATACAACGCCACGCTATGTGATTTTGGATCGAATCGATTAGGGCTGGAAATTAGTCAATTTAGTTGTGATTTTATTCTTTGCAGTCTCAGCCAACTATTGTATATCATTTTGTTGTAAATTAACACCAGAAAAAAATGCAACTGTAGAAAAATTAATGGAATTTTTTAAATTTTGATACAAATAATTATTGAAACAATGTGAAAAATATAACTTCATAGCATTATCATCAATTACTACCAATACATAGACATTTAAGGTAATTTTAACTACAAGGGATTAAAAACACTATTTTCTACATTCATTTTTAAGAATTTGGGAATAATTTAGAATCTTATAAAATAGTTGTGTAGAGAAATCTCATCACAACAATCTCATAATACTTTTTATAACACTAACATTTAAGTCTAAACGTAAGATAATTCTCTCAGAGAACGAATTTTACACTCTCTGACAGAAAAATCCTACATATTGTGTTACGTGTAGATGTGTTGTAAAACTACCACTGTCACCGATCGTTAATTAAATGATGGTAACAGGAAACCTTTCTAACATATCATATATTATTTACCAAAAGGTGCTAGTTTGAACCTTTACTTTTGGAGGCAGTTCCTTTATTATTTTAACGAGTACTGTATAATGGAAATGAAAGCCTATTACGACAACTTGAATTAATTTGACTATAATCGTATAAATTTCTGTCTAAGTAGACACATTTCCTTAAATGTTAATCTTCAATAGTAAAAATGTGCAACAGTCTAATAATCAAGAAAGATGAAATTTTAATTTAATTTAACATAGGAACTGTGTTAAGATATCTATAATTCATAAAATTTTTCCTTGTGCTAGAATTTGCCCCAAAAACAAAATTAAGCTATATTTTGTACACTATTGCACTATCGGACATACTCATATTCGTACATTGCAAAAAAATTATATTAAACTGTTTATTCGATCACAATAACGATTAAAAGTAGTCGCGTTATTTCGGTCGAAAACTCTTATATAATTATGAAGTTTCGCTTTTGCATAGGTAATCTTTTTGAGATTACAAATAATTAACACAATTAAATAATAATTCTAAAAATATCAATCTTTGTGATAATCTACCACTGCTTTTGCTAAAATTTTAATAATTTTCCTTACGTGCAAAATTATTCGATAGAATTATATACAATAGTTGTCTATACATGCGAAGAGAGATTACATCACATAGTGTTGCATTTTTTATACTCGCCACTGTATACATTTTTTTATGTTTGCATACATATTTATGGTATTTAATATTTATTTAAACCTTATTGAGTTATTAAAAATGCAAACGAAAGACCGACCACTTTTTTTAGTTTGAATATTTTTGTTTGAGGAATTTAAAAATTATAACCAATACAAAACTTTTAAACCAAATAAAGGAAATTTATAAATATAAATATAAACTTGCCTACGAGCACAGACATCTATATATATATATATATATATATATATATATATATAAACATTATGAGTAAATATACACATACTATTGAAGAGGCGCCTTTGATATCAAAAGGGAATAAAGTTTTCTTTAGGATTTTTTTTTCTTTTGCAAACTAAAAATATTTTAATAAAGTTAAATTAATATTTTGAATATTTTATAATAACAACAATTTAAATGTTTTATCTGCAATCTAAATGCATATATAAACCAAACATTAAAAAAAAGGAACTTTTTAATTTCTATTCAATTTTTATCTTTTTCTGTAAGAAATCATGTCAAGTAATATTCCACAACAATTTCCATTGTTGACTTTTTTTTTATAAATATGTATTTCTACTCGAATTTAGCATTCAAAAGTCATTCTTGTTCTTGTTCAAAACTTAATTTATACTTTTTTTTCTCAGTTTTTGTTTTGTCATCCAAAAAAACTTTGAGAAACTATTTAAATTATATAAAAAATAAACTGAAATTAATTCAATGAATTAAACTAAAACTAAACCCACAGTTTATGATGATTCTTACAAGCTCCTTGGCCTACATTTGCCATAAAAATAATAACAAAACACCCGACTCAATTCACTTGCATTTATTCACAATGAAATAATCTTAAAATTTGAAGTGCCTCTTTTTTTTTTTTTTAAGTAAATAGAACAATGAATAGGAAGACAGCTAGCTAGAAGAAGAGCTGTGCAGAGGGAAGTGGGAAAAAAATACTGAAGTAGAACTGAAGAATAATAGAAAAAAGAAAAGAAAATTTATTATCATGAATTTAAATCAAGGTTGTTTAGTTTATTTAATACTTATATTACCACCGCTGCTGTGGTTACTCTTGATTCGAGAACAAAGTGTTTCGTTTTTTTTTTTTCGTTTTCACTTCATAAAAATGTAACTTTTTTAACTTAAAACTGGAAACAGTGGAGCTAATAACAAAACAAATGTTAATAAAATAAGAAATTTTAAAACACTTATAAAAGCCACAGAATAAATGATTTTTGCCACTAAGTATTGAAATGTTTTCAAAAGGATCAGTATGGGTACATAATTTCAATTCATCCCATGAGTATTGAAAGGTTTTGAATCGAATTAAATGTATCATTCTTGAACTAAGATTTGTTTGAAAATCAAGAAAAAGGGCATAACATAAGTTACGTTATTTTTTGTTAGTGAATAGTTCATTACAAAACCCAAAATTAGCAAGTTAAACTAAGTTCCTTATTGAGTAAAAATAACAAAATGGGCGCTTATTTTTATAAAAAAGGGATGCTGTAACTATTATTATTTATTATAAAGTCTATGAATAAACTTCTTGCAAACTTTGAAAAACAAGGAATAATATTAAGTAGGTATATATGAGAAAGTTACTTAGTTGATATTTAAATTAAGTAAATTAAGATATTAATAGTTTATTATTATTTAAATATAACATAATATCTCTCTTAATTGCACTAATATTTTTATTGAAATCTATAAATGAATAGAGTTTATTAAATTCATTACATATTCTCCGAAATGTATCAAAATTAACATAATACATTGAATTATGTTTAACATTTAAGAATTCATAGTACTTGTTGGACAAAAAGGAATATTTATATTATTTTGCTTAGAGGATATTCAGATTCAAAATGTCCATTTAATAATTTTAGTAGAAATGATATATTTGGCATCCATCTACTGTGTTTTAGTACTGGAAGTTTATTTAGAGCCAGTCTATGTTCGTAAGAAGGAAGTCTTACCTTAGAATTCCAACCAACACCGTACGGAGGCAAAACAACAAAAGCTGAACTTGAGCAGATTCAATTCAGTTTATGTAAATGATCTCAGATATTGGATCCATATTCTAATATAGGTCTTACTAAAACTGTAAGTAATTGTTTAGTAGTATATGGATATTTAAATTCTTTGGACCAGCGTTTAATGAATCAAAGGATTCCAATAGTTTATTAACAGTTAGTGAAAATGTAGATGGTAGATCATTTATGAACAAAATAAATAATAGAGGCCCTTGAGGAACTCCTGACGTTACAGTTTTCGAGAATACATTACGAAAATTAACACATTGAATTCGAATCCTATTTTGTACAATTTATGTAGCAAGAGATTATGGTTTATTTTATCAGAAGCTCTGCTAAAGTGGGTATAAATCACATCTGTTCGCCGACTTTAACTAGATACTTCATTTACACGATTTGTAAGTTTTTAAAAGGTTTGTAATGTTGAAACACGATTTTCTAAATCCATATTGTTTGGAGATAAAATGGAGGAAATCTGGTGAGACAGCATATCAAATATAATTTTCCCAAATAGCTTTGGAATGGTATTTAATTTAGTAATCTATCTATAACTGGATAATGTAGATTTTAATTCGGATTTAAAGAGAGGATAATGAACGAAGTTTTTCATAGATCACGGAAGAAACCTTAGACTAATGAGCTAATGAAAATTAATATCAATGGTTTATATAAGTGTTTAGCATAGCGTTTTAATATACAGCTCGGAATCGGAATGCCATCAGGTCAAGCCAAACAAGATAAATTTAAATTTAAAAGATATTTTAAAACAGTTTTGTCATCTATAGAAGATATTTATTCATGACGGTTAGATAATCTTTAGCTTTCCGCTTCAAGTTAACAAATTTATAAAATGATTTTGGTTCGTTGCTCAGATTAAATTTGACTTTATTTAAATAGTTATTATATGTACGTTGGTTAGCAATTGTATATTCTGATTTTGACACTGAATATTTTATATAATTTATAGAAAAGGAATTTAGCTTGTAGGATTGGAGGTGCAGTAATAGTTATCGGTCGAATTTTTGGAAGAGAATCCAGAAAATAATCATTAAGGCATTTGTAAAATGTGCTTATACAAAGATTTGTATCATTAAAATTAATGCAACCCAATTAATTTTGGATAAATGTGGGTGTAGATTTAAGTAGTAGAAGATTTTATCAATTTTAGAAAAATTATTACTACTTTGGATAAATGAAATATATGGAGCAGTACCTGCTGTATAATGGAAAATATATTTAGGATAAGAAATTGGTTCCTTTGCTAAGATAAGATAAAAATTTTTATTGTATGTATTCTTTAGTCAATTAATTTGGAATATTAATTTGAAACACAACTGATCTCCATCTATGATATTTTCTGTTCTTTGTGTATGTCAAATTTTATGTGCATTGTCTTAGTAGAGTCCAGAAAAATTCATTTTTACTGAAAATGGGCTAAAAATTGAGCGTTACATCAAATTTAAATATGCGCCAAATTTCATTTAAAACTAAAAAAAAAAATAATTCGTTAAAAAAGTGGGCGTGGCATTTATCTTAATATTATTACATACATTTCCTTCAAGAGGATGCACGATGCACATATATATATATGAGATAAATCGGTTGACTAACTCATATATTGCAAGTAATCTTCTTATAAAAAATTGATGTAAAAGGAGAGGAGCATTTAATAAAAATCTGATAAATATTTCAGAGAAGCTTTGTAATCTATTAAACAATAGTTATACATAACTACGTAGCTATTGTTTAATTTATTTTTCATTTTATCTTTTTCACTTAAAAGAATGATATAAAATATTCGAAGTTTAAGAGTCCATAAAATTAAAATTCAAACCACCTTTGCAAAACCGTTTGGAGATTTTATTAATCTGATTTGAGACAGTAATTGATAATCCAAAATTTGTGCAACAGAATAATAATTCTTGATATGAGGATGAATAAATAAGTCCATGTCATCTAATAAGTCTAAGTATTCTAGTTCAAGTAACATCTCTTACTAAAAATCTGCTAAATTTAGATTAAGTATTAACTTTAAGATCGTACTATACTACCTCAATCACATTACGAATGCTTTTTTACATCATTTTGTAACGGTGAATAAAATATGAATCCATTACAATACATTTAAGTCCAAGATGTACTCCAAACAATTTGTTACAAGTTACAATTTCTTAACCCAAAACATTTTCGAAATTATTAATTGAGGGTAATTCTATAGCTCAAAATATTTTTTACCAACTAAAAAATTTCATCAACGTTTCAAGTACCATTTCAGAAGTTTATCATGTATACATATGTGTATACCAGTGTGTACACAATTTCAAAAATATTTCGTCTGTGAAAAATTGTGTTCTGCACTTAAGATACTTTCGTGGTTGAGGCTTTATAAGATAACCTACACCATTGTGCCTGTATGCCTAAGTAATTTTTGAAATTTTCGGAGAGGGTTTCATATGGGACTTGTTGTTAATTGAGGATTAAGTTATTTAGAATTGTGATTTATAAAAATAACTAATACTATTTGCATAGTAAGTTCAATTAGTTTTGGGTAGGGTTCTTGTATAGGAATAATGGTTAATTATGGACCGATCCTACTGAAACGTTATGGAATTAAAAAAAAAATAATAAATAAGTAATACTTTTGCTGAGTTCTATAGAAATATTAAAGAGATTTGTGGGCTTTAAAGCTACATTTCGGCAAGACATTTGTATGGGGGCCATGTGAGCTAATGGACCTCTTTCAACTATAATTAATAGAGTTCTTCCCTAGTTCATAAGAAACCAAATTTTGTTTCTTTTTTTAATATTTTTTACTGCAAGGCATAAATTAAAGGACATCGTTAAATCGACTCAGATAGTGATTCTAAGCCAATTGGTACACATTGAAGTTGATCTCCAGTCAATATTTTTCAACGTATTCGTAGTGTAGGGTATGGAAAACGGGCCCATTTGGATAGGATGAAAATTTTTAGTCAAAATTCTTAATGAATTAGGGTACGAACTGTTATCCTATCTACCATATTCTCAAAATTTAATCCACAGAAACTATTTTTATACTCAAACGAGTAGCTGAACTCCAAACTATAGGATAAAATAACACATATCAACACTAAAAATGTATTGTAGAAACTATGTTGCAAATTTCGTAAGAATACTCTTTCCAATCATTTAAAATATGAAGAGGACCAGAACATATCCATTAGTTAGAAAAGATGTTAGTGTGATACTACTCGCTTAAAGAAGTATACCATCAGGTAAATCTATATCATACCACTCTCCTACAGGAACCATTGTTCAACTCAGAGGTAATTAAAGGAATCCAATATGAACTATTTAAGCTTGCTTACAATTCGATAACTTCAAGTACTCAAGCGTCTCTCATTAATAGAGTCGAATATTTTTATAGAGAAAAAGATTGGTGGGAAAACTATTGCAGCAATAATTTTTTTAATGGGAATAACTAATATTTTATTAAAATTATTAATTCATTATTATGATAATAATTTAATCATATTTATAACTGAATGTTGATTACCAAAAGAAAAAAAAATAAATTCACTCAGTTGAACCAATATGTGTCAAAAACAATTAATAAAATAATTTGGTAAATAAAAATAAATTTTAGTACTACTATTGACTGATGGAATCATTTGTTTTGTAAAAACAACTAAAAATTCATTTAAGGTATAAAAAAATACTAAATTCGGGTATTTCAACTGAATATTTGGTAAAATTCTTTTGAGATTTATTAAATAAATTATTGAAAATACAAAACATCTTCAAAATATTAAATATTAACTAAATCATTACTCAACAGTATTTACAATTATCTAAATATTCGAGAATTAGGTTTTCGTCAGTTAGTGACCAAGTGGATATTTTACAGGTATGTGCATATGTTATATTATCCGTCAGTCATGTTTAAAATTTTATTTAATTTTTATGTACTGAAGCCCATAAATCAGAACAGAAGCTATAAATGTTTTCAAGAATTCCGAGTAAATCAATTACCTAAAAGGGTTAGATTCATTTATTCAAGAAAAAACAGGATCGTGTTAGGAAGATAAGCAACATCATGTTCGTCATCTATTCCAGCTCAAATTCTAAATGGTATCATAATATATTTTTTGTTTATGTATATGTATATGTACGTATGTATGTATGTATGTATGTATGTATGTATGTATGTAAGTGTTCTTAAAATCATTTTCATTTTGTTTTGGCAAAATAAATTCGAACAAATTACATAAATTTGCAAACTATTTTCAATAAAAAAAATTAATTGTTCTTACCGAAAGTTTTGGTTATTTTCATCGAAATATATTTTTCAGTTATACATATTAATATTTTTAGTACTTACAACCGAATTTTAAGATAGTACATAGAAAAAACTAACTTCGATTGGCAACAGATTAGGTTGTCACAGTGAAAGTGTCTCATTTTTAAATTATTAATTTTCCAGTAAACACCACCATTTACTTGGCCCACAGTAGTTTAAGTACAATCGTAGTAACAAATGACTTTAAGCGTTATATATGTTATTGTTATGTAATTTTTTAAATGTATACAAATGTATGTATGTATGTATATATGTGAACATGTGTGTTTATGAATATTTCTCTACTAAAAGAACACATCCCAGTTGGACATGTCTTCAAGACAACATCGACGACTCGTACAATACCCATAGTAAATTCCTGACGACAGCCCATACAATTCTATATACACATATAATTCGTTGGCGACAATGTCGTGCAAACTGTCGTCAGCGATTATGTGGAGGACAATGGAATCTAATCTGATGTCAACGATTATGTTGGTGACATTTTCAAATTGCTGTCTTATATGACCATGGTAACGACAATATATTATATAGAATAAAACAAGCTGTGTGAGGGAAATTATTGAAATTTTGCCTTTATTGAATAGAGCCATGAAGGTAATTATGTAAAGATATAATTTTTAAATTTTCGTGGTATTTCCCATGGGCGGAAGGATGTGGTAGGACCAAATATCATTAACTCTGCTGCATATATAAATATAATATATATAGTCGTCAATTGAACTAGAATAACGACAATATGCATGCAATTGTTACTTAATTCGACTTGAATAACTTTATATAAACGACAAAATACACAATTTCCTGCAGACAAGGTGGAAGACAATATCGTCTATGATCATTTTGCCAACTGGGATGTGTATTCATGAAAGTGTATGGGTGTGTGAGTGAGCATGTGTATATAAATAATTGTAGATTGGTCTTAGCATTTTTTTAACTTCCATTTCCGTTTATTACGAGTATAATTAAGAAAAAAAAAAAAAAAAATATAATAAATTCACTTGCATGCTCAAGTACACTTAAAAGTTAAGCTGATTCCTCAGCTTTTTAAACATTTCTATACACACATACATACACACCTACAAATGTAGGTAAGTAATTGTTAATGCTTATATTAAATATAATATATCTTACTATATTTAGTATAGAAACTATTGTGTGTGTGCATATATAAGTATGCTCATGATTTTAATATTCTCTTTACATCTCTCTCTCTCTCTCTCTTGTATATTGTTGTTTCATACAAATAATTCTGTAATTATTCACACACACAACATGTGCAGGCGTTTGATATAAGTGCAAATGATTTTTTTATGTGTGTTGTGTAAAGTTTGTGCGTGTGTGTGGAAAATTGTAAACTTAATACTCAAGTGAGCATGTTTGAATTATAATTTTTACTATTTTTGCTAAGTGTAAGTGTGTTTTTTATTTTAGTTTTCATTACCATTTTTTTTTAGAAAAAAAAAAAATATAATGTAATTTAAATTGTAGTAATAAAATTCTACTAAAACATTACTATATTTAGCTGATTATTTTATATTTTTTATACTAAGTGAAAAAAAATATATAGTTTTTTCAGCCTGTTGACTTTCAAAGTATGCGTATGAGTTTGAACTATAAAAATAAATGTTTAGTTGTATAATTTAATTTGTTTTTCTTTTTTGGTTTTATTTTATTAACTTAATGAATGAACATTTGAGGATTCTTTATGGTTTCTTGTTAGTAAATCGTTTGTTAATAAGTGTTTTTGTAACAAATTTACTAAGGTTTCTTGAACTTACCTCATCTTTACCCTTGACAACACACATTTTTTGATCATCTTCAGGTGAATTCCACACCAAACGTTGTTGTTCTTGTAGATCATGTATACTTAAATTGTAGACAATATTTCTAAAATGAGAAGAATGAAGAGAAACAATATTATTTTAATAAAACTTATTTAAATGATTAAGAAAAATTTATGAGTAATATTTAAAGCTATTTAAGAATCAAAACTTTATTTATTTTTGTTTTAATTATTAAAATAAAGTAGTTATTTTTCCTTAATATAAACAAAGCAATTTCTTTTTAGTTTAGAAATGCAGCATTAGCTTAAAGTGTTACTCAACAAAATAGCTTTTATCTCAACTTTTGCTCAACTTCAAAACTCAGTTATATTAAAACTACCACTACTACTTCTCCAATTGCTCTTACCCCCTGTACCAACAACCATTTGTAGTAACTGAATTCTATTCAACTTAATTTTAACCATGCAAATCCAACTGTCACTAGTAGGTAGTGTGTGGTTGATCATAATGGAAACCCCCACTGTGGTGTGGTAAATACAAAGAGGTTGGCTGACAAGACCAACTTGATGATGAAGATAATGGCGGTATCAGTCAGAAATGATGCTAGAGTGTATTGCACATTCACAGTTAAAAATATAAACCTATAAAATTGTAGAATTTTTAGTAAAATAAACAAACATCCATGTTTTATATTTTTTTTCCATTTTATTCCAATACAAATACATAAAACAGTCAACCCGAGGCTGTTAGTTGTTTTATTTTTTGTTGGTGTGTTTTGTTTTTCGCCTGAATATTGTCACTAACAACTGAAAACCAAAAAGCCTGCCAGATCTCACACTTTAAACTCATAATGAATCTTGTGCCCTCTTTTCGCAAATTCTCGTACAATATGACTTAAAGCTACAAACAAAAAACTGGAATGACAATTTTGGACGTAAAAAAGAAAAAAACAAAAAAAAAAAAAAAAAAAGCAATACATACATAAAAAATAGTTTTTCATGTAACATTTGAAGGGACTTAAAAGAGAAATAGTACATATATATAGCATCCCAGTAAGCAGTCGGTAAACAATATGGTATATATTTAAATTTAACTTCTAAGAAGTTATCACTTAAGGAATATTACAAATACGACGAAATTAAATTATATTAAATTAAAGACATGTGTTTCACAAGAAATATTTTTAAAAAACTAATCTAGAAAAATTAGCTGTTTTTGCTTTAGCATACATACTCAAGAGATTTAAATTACCTATTATGAGAAAATTGTGAAAACTTGCCACTTTTATAGTTAAAATTCAAAATAAACTTGTTGCTGGGAAATACATTGAAAATATTTGATAACATACATTCATATACAACTGGAATGCCATGGTAACTATATTTATTAATTTTTGTTTTTAGTTCGAGGGAAAATAAATCTCACCCATATTTTTTATTTTCCTCTTAAGCTTAAAAGATTTTTCATTTAAGCTTTCAAGTTAAAGTTTATGTTGAATTGGTGCTTGTACTAAAAATTAAAAATATAGCAAATATTAATTTATAATAAAAATAGTAAAAAAAAAACAAAAAATTATCCAGATTCTAAACCAGGAGGGACTGCAAATAATGATAATGAAAAAATGTTTGACCAAAAAAATCAGTATGATCCAAGGACTTTAGAAACAAGTTATGGAACACTTTATTATTATTTTTATTATTATTATTATTATTATTATTATTATTACTGTTGTTGAGTTTTATTTTCTTTTGTTTAAAAATTATGATTATTTCAGAGCAAGTAAAAACAAAGTAATTTTTAATAAATAAAATTTAACCATCATCAAAAATTATCGTTATTTTTTAATCGAAAAATAAAAGTCAAAAAATAATCATTATAATTTGACCAAAAAATCAAAAATAATCGTTATTTTTTAACGAAAATATAAAAATAAAAAAATAATATATAAATTGTGATTTTAATTATATTGCTCATAATCCTGGCAGTTCCTGCTCTAAACTGACTTAGCTGCTGTAGATATTCCCAGATAATTATCGACTAAATCCCTAACAACATTCAGTATCAATAGTGTATCAACCCCAACTTATTTGAAAGAGCAAATAACTAAATGGTAAAAAATATAAAAACAATAAACTTTTCCAGAGTACTGTTTTATATTAGGAGGAGACTTCAACGTACTTTATGCTGCTTGGTTAGAGCATTAAAAAATGCAATGTGCATCATAATAAGAAAAAAGAACGAACGAGTCCTCCACTATTTATTTCAGATTCTAGAAATAGACGCTAAGAATTAGTAGTTTCTATCATATTTTACCTAGACAGGGAAAAATATATGAGATATATGATATATATTTTATTATTTTAATTTTAATTTATTATGCCATTATTTCATCACTCATCGGGTGACATCTTCAGGGCTATTTTGATAAATAATTAGTTAATACAAGTATTAACACGTCATAACATTTAACATATACAAAACATCATATTATTAATATTCAGTGCAATATTGGACAAGGAACAGATAATATCTATGTTCGTTTATTTGTAATAAGTATGTTTGTCTTTTTTTTTTTTTGTCACGACTGATAATTGTTTATGTCCTATGCTGTTTTTTATATTAAAAATGTTATGACGTGTTAATATTTGTATTATTGTATTAACAAATTATTTATCAAAATAGCCTTGAAGATGTCACTCGATGAGTGACGAAATATTGCCATTATAAATTATAACTTTTAGCCTCGAGCTCGAAATATAGTTAAATAATTTTTTTTTCAAACAATATCATAGGCTGAATTACGGAAATTTACAAGTTTATAAGATATATATATATATATATATATATATATATATACATATATATATATATATATATATATATATATATATATATATATATATATATATATATATATATGTATATATAAATTGCCTTAATTCAGCCTTTGATATTATTTAAAAAAATAATATTAAAAAAATTTATTTATATATATATATATATATATATATATATATATATATATATATATTATATATAAATACCTACATACATATATATATATATATCTGAATGAAATCAATATTTAGTCATCAATTGTCAAATTTTAAGGAATAAACATTTTTTCAATTTTGCACCTATAATTTCTTTTTCCACCTACAATTTCTGATTAATTCCGAAACTATTGGGTAAAAATAATGTTAAAATAACTTGAATGTAATTTTACTGCCTGTTTTTATAACACGAGCGCAAAAACGACAAATTTTTGAAATTTTGTTTTTGTTTTAAATGTAAGTTAGCCGAGTCGTTTTTGCGCTCGTGTTATAAAAACAGGCAGTTAGTCACCATATTTTGGTGTTTTATTTATCTAATTCAGACAAATGCTTCTCGAGTTATGCCTTATTAAGGGAGTCATAATTGCAATGCCCATAAAATAAATCTGTTCGTGATCAAAAAAAAAAAAAAAAATTTGAAAAAAAAATTGTTAAGCATGACAACTTTCAATTTTATTCAAAGGAGTTTTTTTGCGTACCAGTGTAATCCACAAAAAAGTGCTATATTTTTCTCCTTAGACTAATTATTAACCCAGCTACTTATATATGTAGACTTAAATGCTTTTAGATTTATAGTAAGATAATACTACTTGAAATTTATTTAAGTCCGTTTTCCCCTCTTCAAAATGGTAACTGAAATTACTCTGAACCATTTTAGTAGAATAATAAAAGTTCCAAAATTTTTAATGAAATTTTCTCCATTGCTTTTTTTTATGATTTGTTATAAAAGAAGAAACTGCATCATATATATATATAAATATATATATTTTTTTTTTTTTTTTGGACTAACCCTTTTGAAGAAAAAAATGCATCAGAATATTAATAAGGAATGTAGTATTTTCAATTAAATTAAAATCAATGAGAATGAGAAAACAAAAATTATTCTATAAAAAAAAATAATAAGATTAATAATAATATTAATATTTAATGTTCATATTTAATATTATTTCTTTGTACTTTTTTAAATTTGTGCTCTTTTAGATTTAATTTTTTTAAATTTTTATTCGTGACGCTGAGTTTGATACAAACTTAGTAAAAGCATTTATTTACATATATGAACAAGTTCTCAAGTGTAAACTGTTTTCAATTTAAGCGTAAACAGGTTAGAAAGTTATATACCTAACATCTGTAACTTTTTTAAATTTCACCTTACAAGGGAGGTGGGCGGTAAAGTATTTTCGAGTTTACATTGGTTTTTGAACTAGTTGTACAAAATTTCATTGATGTTTCACCTTATATGAGAGGTAGTCGGTAAAGTCGGCGGACCACGCCCATTTTTGGCTTTTAAATTTCGTTGACTTTCCTATCGGTCGGAAGATGTAAAGTGGAGTTACAACGGACACCCTGTTTTTCTTGTATTTGTTCCGTAATTTTTTTTTACTTATTAACCGATTTTGCTCCTTTTTGAATAACAAATAAACCTAATATAAGATAAATATTTGAGCCAGATTTCGTTCTCCTAGTATGTCCGCCCCGAGCCCTATCCGCTTTTAACAAACAGACGGACATCGTTAGATCGTCTTAGATTTTCACTAGGACCCAGAATATATATACTTTATAAGGTCTTAGATTATTATTTCGACATGTTAGAAACAGAATGATAAACACAATATACCCCCATCATAATATAAATAAAAATATTTGTACATAGAAAATGACTTTTCTACATCAACAGATGTAATAGGAGCGTATATGAAGAATTGTAGTATGAAGAATTGTAGTTCTTCTATCATCTCAATGTATCAGAATTTTTTTTTTTTTAATTTTCTCAAATTATTATTTATTTTTTTTTTTTATCACAGCTCGCAACTTTAATGCTACTTTTTTAACAATAGAGCCATTTGCAGCTTCGATTCCCTCAATAGCACCATCAATTAAGCTAATTTGAGCGTTTAAAGAATCGAAACCTATAATTTAGTAATAGTTTTAGTAAGCATTTCTTAGTTAGAACAAACAAACGAGAGGTTAATTTTATTATTTTTTTATATTAATACTCGCTTAACCTTTTTTATAGCTTTAGAGTTGTTATCATTCAACTCATTAAGAGCTTTGAAAACATCAAAATATGGTTCGTTATATTTTACAGTACCATGCCAAGATTCCCATCTCGTAATAACCGGTTGAGGAGGATGTGGAAAATTGGAACTATTTTGATTTAATTTGGCTGCGCATATAGAGGATTTAATATATATCCGTTTTCCATATTAAATCAACGAATTAATGTGATCAAAATAATAGCGTACTTCCACGTTATAATATGTAGGCTAAGCTGGTTACAAGCAAAAACTTTGGAGGAAAAATATTAATGGCTTTTGCTTATTTACCATATATGGAGCCGCGACCGATAAATATGACTTTTATTAAAATCCTCGCCCCACTATTTAACCGATTCCTGAAATGTATGAGCAATTGTTTCATGGCCTTTTGCACTATCAAGTTGTTATCCAAAACTTGTACAATTATATTTACAATATATTGGCCGGTACTGTCTGTGGTTTCATCCATGCTCACCTATATTAACTTGTTTTTTAAAAACTAATTTATTTCTTCAATTTGAATATACTTTTTCCACATAATTTTTTCTAATCAAAGATTCACATGCAATGCTTTCATTTGTGTGTGTCTTTAAGAAATTCCATAAAATCTGATTAAATATTTTTTTTCAAAAGAATGTTTGCAGATATTCCCATAATTCCAAATAGAAATTATTTGTTTTGCGCATGTATGGTCGATTCCAATTTTTGATGTGTTAACGTGCTAATAAACTAGAAACTTTTTTTCATAATTCAATACCTTATTGCAAAGTATTTCATTGTCAGTTTTAACAATTCTTTTAAACTCTAATATACATTTATTTTAAACTGAAGCGCCGTTCTTTGGACATTTTATCATAAAGAATATTTATTCAATAAACTTTTCTTAATCTTAATATTACAGTAAATATTTTTAACAAATTTCCCTAAGTAAAGATTTTCATAAAAAAGTAGCACTTATTTTTATTAATTTAGAAAATGTTTAATCAATAAAAACATTTTATTAGAAATTTTGTTGGTAAACTATTCATTTACTTATTAAATCGCTTTTGGTTGAAAATCACTAGAAGACCTGTTATGCGTGTCTTAACTGAAAATATGAATAAATAAAATAACAAAAAGTAAAAAACATAATGACAAAATATCCATTATTAAGAAAAGTATGACCAGACATACACCTTCCTTTAAATATACACTAACAAATCGTTGCCATTTTTCAGTAAAATGTGTGATTCGGATAGATAACTATAATAGGTACCCAGGATAAAAGGAACTGGAAAAGAGCTGAAAATGTCATGATTTTAACATTGTGTTGTCATTGGAAGGAAGTTCTTAGTGCTGAAAAAAAGCTGCAGAAATTCTTCTTTTAACCCATGGTTGTCATAGGTAGGATGTTCTTCTTGTTCATTGCTTTTGAAGCATTTCTCTTAATTTTTATTTTATTTTTATATAAAAATTCTGTTTTAGCCTTAATTAAATATAATTAAAAATACTTTAAAATTTATGAAATTTTTATTTTCTTAGAAATTATTAACATTTTTCCAGCTAAAAATACATTTATCTTCACTTTTTTGGAAGTAATTATTAATAACTTACAAAAAAGCTTAAAATATGCACGTAGTTCTACTTTTAATCTTATGAAAAAAAAACATGCATTTCAATGAAAATCCGCCCCCTAGTTATGAGGCTTTTTAGATAAAAGAAGTCTGCTATTAAAAGTTTTGTAGGATTTGTTTAGGAGATATGTACAATAAACGTATTCCTACTATCGGATTGGCATCAAATTGTGTATCGACTAGTATAAGATGCTATAGAACAAAATTATAAGATACAAAGATGAGATCCTCAGGGAAATTAAAAGAAAATGTTTCGAACAGATTTATGAGAAAAAACACAAAAAAGGGTTTTTTTAATAACTCAGCCAGGACGACTTTTTGATTGAAGCTGAGTTTTTTTATTTTCAATATATCTATAACAAACGTATCCTTAAGATATATGCGGACTTGTTACTGACTAATAGGTGGAGGTGAATATCAAACATATTAATATCCCGGCCAACTATGGTTCACAGTACTATAAGAAAAAATAACATTTATTAAAGTTATAACAAGCAATGAGAAACAAGGTAAACGTGCTTTTGCATTAACAATCTACCTTATATACGTAAACAAACAGTCACTGGCATACAGTGAACGAAAAAAATAGTGAACATTCCATTAACCCATTATAATATATATGAGGAATTATTTACATAATGTAAACAATCACTTTTACGCTTTAAAGAAACGTAATTTTTTTTTTTTTAAATTGTGCGAGTTGTTTATATAATAATCTCTAAAAGTAAACATAATTAAATAATTCTTATGTTTTGCTAAAAATCAAAGATAAAGTTATGACATCCAAATTATTGACATTTTTAATCTGGTGCAAATAATGAATTTTATTTCTTTAAAGTGAAAGAAAATTTACAATCATTAATTTTAGATCATGGCTCTATTTTGGATAATAAAATAAATAAATAAATATAAAGTTTTTTTTTAATTTATTTAAAAAATGAATTAATAAAATATTAAATTGAGGTGTTCCAAATTGAAATCTAAGAGTAGTAATTAAATTACATCTTCAGTCATTTGTTATAATAATATTTTAATTATTAACATAATATAAATATTACATAAATGCAATATAAACTAATTATTATTAAAATATTCTAATTAATATGTGATATACAAAATTTCTTTTAAATTATTTACACAATGTGAATAATTATTTGCATACATCTAATAAAAACCAATCAGAGCATTTAATCTTATTATGTTAAAATTTTGTCTCTTACTGTATGCAGTTAAAACTTCAAAAATTGTACACAAATTTATATGAAATTTTTTCAAAACAAACATTGTTACCAAATATGTATGTATTTGTTATTTTGTTTACATGTTTGTAAATGTATTTACCACCAAAAGCAAACAATCATACTAATTTCATATTGTTCAAATATCTGCTGTTGTTTTAGTTTCTAACCGTTTTTCTGTTTTTTCATTTCTGACATTTTATTTCAGGTTCTCTGGTTCTGCTTTTTATCGGTCTACAAAATAATTTCTTTGACGCGTTTAGACTAAACCGCCACTACCACATAAGCACGTATACATTTTTAGCCATATAATTATTTGTACGACTCTGGATATGTATGAGTGTAAATTTATTTTCGTACAAATGTACGCAATTTTAATTAGCGCTGGTAAAATGTGGTATTAGACCTGGTTCATATATATACATATATATATATATATATACAAACAGATCGTTAACTAAAATGAAAACGGCTTTAACTAAGATTTTAAAATTAAAAAAAGTGAAATGGCTGAGTTAACAAAGTAAAGTATTTGAAAAAATATTAGAACGTTAAACAGAGCACGGAGTTTTAAACACACGGAATCGTATAGAAATGTTATTTAATAATTCGGCATTGATGTGGTGTCAAGTCGATACCAATGCGGTATCAATTCTATGCTGTTGATTTGAACACGCCGAGTACAATTTGAACACATACGGAGTAGGTATATTATTGACGCTGAATGGTATTATTTTGTATATGGATGTACTAATTTTTTTTTTTTTTAATAAATCTGAAGCACAAAAACTATCAATTCCTCCCTATATATATGTTCCGTTTAGTTTAAATATTATTATGGCTTTAAAATTTACTGAGACGATAAAATATTTAACTAGCATTAAATATGTAATTTTTTTGTACATCTTTCTTTTTGGCGTTTAAATTAATACGCTATTGGTGCTGTTAGTGTTCTAAAGTTCCGTTTTTTTTTTGGTGTACAATACAAAACAAAATAAAAAAAAAACGATAATGAAAATATAGTCAGTGTAGACCGACTATATGATACCATACACCATTGTGTACGAGTGTAAAAATTCGGGAAGGGGACTTATATTACACCTGTGGCCAATTTAAATGTAAAATAAAATATATAAATATAGAATAATGAGTTAATACTAATATCTTTAGGGCGATTCTTGGAAGTGGATTTATATGGGAGCTATGGTAAGTTATGGACTGATTATCATAAAATTCTGCTTACATAAAACTTATTTCTTTCGAATATTAACTTGATACTAACATTCCTATGCGATTTATACACGTTAAAGTGATTTTCGGAGGTGGGGTTTATATGGGAGCTATGGTCAATTGTGCACCGCTCTTCATAAAATTTGCTACCAAGATTGATACTTGTACAGAACTTCTTTGCACCAAATTTCATTAAAATACTCTTATTTTTAAGGCATTTTTGAGTGCACAAGGTTTACATGGACAGCCAGCTAAACGGACGGACATCGTTAGATCAATTTAAATAGTGATACTAAGTCGATCGGTATACTTTAAGGTGGGTGTTGGATAACTTTTTCGATGTGTTGCAAACATCAACACAAACGCATAATACCCCAAACCATCTATATTGGTGTAGGGTATAAAAAAACAAGAAACAAACGAAACATTTACCAAAGTCTTTAGCTGATGTTATATAAATATCAAAACATAAACACGCTTACAAATATTTTACATAAATTAACGACAATGTCTTATGTATGCATACAACGAGTATGCGACCCTATTAATACAAACATACTCATACACATGAACATTTCTCTTTCATATAATAAATTCTCCAATATGGAGGAAGATGATAGGGAGAGTATGGAGGAGCAAGAAACGAAATAGAAAATTAAAAATGTAAGTATGTGGATAAATAAAATTATACAAGTGATGAGGCATTTTGTTTGTCAGCGTATATGTTTGCTGGAATTCATGTATACATATGTATGTATGTGTGTGTGTATGTATGTATGTATGTATGTATGTATGTATATATGTATGTGTGTGTATATAAATTATTATATTTAGTTTTATATTTTTATCATCATCACCAGTATTATTGTTAGGGTGTTAAACAAGATCTCAAGGATAATGATCATTAACACTATCATTATGATTTTCAACATTATAATCGTAATAATAGTGATGACGATGTTTTGGGATAATGATTATTATTTTCATGCTATTGTCCATTTAAGTTATTTATATGTATTGTTTACCCGCAGTTTGTTAAATAAGTCGCTTTTGTTGTTAATGTCCTTGTTGTTTTAAGTTTATGTGTGTGTGAGTATTTATTTGTAGTATGTGTTTAGCCATATTGTTATTATATTGTTTTAAGTGTTACTAAAATTTAGTACACTTAAAAGGAATGTGTAATGTCAGGTTTAATTTAATTAAATAGAAAAAGTACAAATACATACATATTTAATTAAGATAATTAAAACTTTATAGAAATAGTAAGGCCTTTTTTGTCTAGTTCTAGATTACATTTAATCGTATTAAATAATAGTATCCAAATTATATTTAATCGAAAATATCGATATAAATCCAGATTAATATAGTTCAAGTATTAATATAGTTCAATGATTGCCGCTCAAAGACCTCAGGGGACTAGTGTCATTCGACATTTCACGTACACGACACGAACGTTGCAAAACTCATCATAGATTAGCTGTTTTCAAAGATATTTATAAAATATCACTTTAGGTTTAATTGAAGGTCTCCATAAAGTCGCAGTTTAGCTTTAACATAGTCTTAGATCAAAATTTATTAAAAGTATTAATATGATTCTAGAATTTAATTTTAGGACTCTAAATAGGAACATAATCTTCAATGAAGGTTTTAATTAAAGGTCTTAATTATCGTTATCAAAGATTTCATCTCCAATTATATTTAACTGAAGGTCTTTAATTAACCCATATTTACTTGATTTTAATCCCTCTTCATAGTCCCTGATAAGCCCTTATCATAGTTTTTTTTAAATAAATCAAAACGGGGTCATCTAGACTCTACTTGAAAATTTGCGAGCAGTAAACTACCATGAAAACCCGAAATTGGAAAATTATGGACTATTATCTGGTCTCATATACTGCTCATTCTCCGTTCATTGCTCTCTTCAAACAGATCAATTGCATTAAGTACAGGTGTCATTTGATATTTTCACCCGGTTTCAAAAGCTCATAACAGATGACCTTCTCATCCCACCAAATATAGAGGACTATCTCTTTGCCATAGATATACGGTTTTCGTAGTTAGCTGGGCTTAATATACGATTTTTTTCGCTTTGGATTATCATAATCCACTTTTCATCACCTATAAGAATTCTACGCAAAAACCACTTCGTTTGGTGGTGCCGAAGCAGTCTTTCGATGTCTCTTGATTTCAGGTCATGTGACACCTAATTTACTTGGATGATCTACTTCCTATAATTATGCTAGCTGTTCTTGAGTTTGGTATGAGACTTGATCGAGCGAAGCCTATAATTATTCACCTTCAAACTTTTTCCGCTAGGCACGTTGCCACTTTTAAATCATCTAAACATATTACGACAAGCTAAAGCATGATTCTTATGACTTTCCACCTCGATTTTCTTCATAAATGCTTCTTTTTTGGTACGCAACTCTTCATAATCAAAGTTTCAAAAAACTGCGATCACGTTTTAATAAAATAACACATACTGCTGCAAATATTTTTACCTACCTTAGCTCAAATCTTAAATCATTTTAAATATAAAATATTCTTATATTTCTGTTAAATATTTTGTTAAGTGTAAATTTGTTTGTATATAAGTTAGTGTTCTTAATTTAAGTGTTTCCTCTCTATATTTTCCTTAACACGAATTTATCCACTTGCTGTGACCAATTCCATCCCTGAAATCTTAATGTATATTTAGTTGTTGCTTTTGTTTAAACTATTATTATTGTTGTTGCTGTTATTAACTTTCAAGTATATCTCGTGTTTTAAGAATTAGGTTAACGCCACATTATAATACTTCCGTTAATTTCCTTGTACTTTTACTACTTGGAAATTGGTTGGTTGTTTGGTCGGTTGGCTGATTTACTGGCTGGCAATTCGGCTTGTTGGCGAAGAGTTATGGTCAAGTAATAAATTATGCCAAACAAGAAGACAACAACAAGTTAATACTTATAAACAACAAATTTTAAATTGTGGAGGAACATTGTTAAGAAATAAATAAATGAAAACTTCTAACAAGGCGCAATAAGTTTAAAGTTTTACTGCATTTCAAATTAAAACAAGACCAATTTGTTGAAGGAAATCTGGAAGCAATATTTTTGAGTTAAAGTTAAAAGTATTGCACAGTGGTCCCAAATAGATATATATTTATATATAGATATATATATATATATATTTTTTTTTTATTTTTTTTTTGTTTAAATAATTCTATAACTTATGAACTGTTGGAGATATAGAAATAAAATTTTACATCGTCAAAGGTGAAGGTTTTCGAGTTCATTTGGAGGAATACAAGCCCATTGCGGGTCAAGGAAGTAGAGAATAGGCCTCCAAACTTGGCCACCTCGGGTATGTATTTTTTTTAAATTCGCTAAAAATTCATTTATGACTAAAATGTAAAAGAATTTTACATATAGGTAGCACTTTTGAATCTTTATAAAAAAACATGCTTACATGTGTAGGTTATCTCTTTCCGTTTAAGAGATATTTAGGTCGAAGCAAATTTTACCCTCATTTTTGTACGAAATTCTAAATAACAATGCTGCAAATATAAGGAATTTTTGTAAGAATTTCACAAGAAATCTTAACGTAAATGAGTGCAAAGTAAAATCGGAGATGCTTTGGGTAATGGTTTCCCCCTAAGCGCTATCCAAACTAAGTAAATTAAAAAAAAAAAATATTTTTTTTTGCAAAATTCTAAAATGTCAAAGCTGAGATCAACAAAAGAATATATTGACTATATACCCCCATATGTTAATACATAAAAAGGTCATAGATGATTTTTTGACGC
Organism: Protocalliphora azurea; assembly: GCA_932274085.1. NCBI lineage: Eukaryota > Metazoa > Arthropoda > Insecta > Diptera > Calliphoridae > Protocalliphora > Protocalliphora azurea. The sequence continues at coordinate 40,158,569 of OW026520.1, forward strand.
ATTTGAAAATAAAAAATTACATACCCGAGGTGACCAACTTTGGAGGTCTACCCTCAACATTCGTAATCCGCTAGGGTCCTGTACTCCTAAAAATGTACTCGAAAACACCACGGCTCTGACCATGTGAAGTTTTATTTAGGTACCTCCAACGATTCACAAGTTACAGAATTATTTCCAAAATAGTTTGTAGTTTTGGGACCACTGTACATATAAGGAGTAATTTAGCTTAAATTTAATTAAGAAAATATTATTAGTTTTTCCAAAATAGTTTTACATAAAGATTTTCCTTTTATAGAAATTTATGTAATTGCATAAATATGTATGCAAAACAACCCAAAAAGTATTTAAAAATTTTAATTCTATTTAGCTATGTAAATTTAGGTGTCTTTAGGAAACATTCTCATTACCATATTAGCAATCCAAAATCATTAAAACCTAATTTAGAATGATATATATAGCCTTAAGTAGTTTGGTATTAAAAATCATCAAACTTTGAATGTTTTATATTACGTATGCAGGACCATTTCTAAAATACATCTAAAAATACGAAATTCTTTCAATAGCATTATTCAAATTTTCGTTATAAGAAAATTAACTGCAAAATATAATAGAGATATATTAAGACGTGGAATATGCATTTAAATAATTATTACATAACTTGTCATTTCCAAAATATTAAGATTTTATTGACTTTTTTCTCATATTTTCATTACCTAGACATGTAATTGCATTAGGGTTTGGTGTTTCCAGCAATATTTCTTTTCCCGGGAAAAGGGGAATGATAAAATCAATTCCTTGAATTCCCTTGAACTTTTTTAAAACTTTAGGTATAATAAAAAAGATTATGATTTCTTATAAAGAAAAGTATTTTTTTTATTAAATAATATAATATAAATAATAAAACGAAAAATCATACTGAATAAACGAAATTAATTTTTACGTTATTGTGTTTTTGATGCTAAAACTTTTTAAAAATATACAGTAATCTATTGGATAAATTTTTTTATTTATACTTTTTTTTTCTAACTTACACTATTTTTTACTAATTCATACTAATTTGCACATAAATCTGGAAAATACTAAAAATTGGTTCTTAAAAATTTGGTTCAATCATAGTGTTCGGTAATCTGAAGAAAATAATCTCATATACGTATGAATACAACATACGTTTATTAGTTTTTTTTTTTTTTTTTATAAGTATTTTGAAGTTATTAAATTTACATCTACAATTTACATATTCATTTCTTGAATAAGAAATGTTGTTTCAAAAGAAAATATAGTGTTAGACTGAATGTTGTGTTATAATATTGAGTATTTTCGAGGTAATGAGATTTATGGATACTATTTTGGCACTTTTTGTGCACACTTTTTTTATCTTATTATTTACCTATTAATAAAATTAATTGAGGATATATCTCTCAATTCTTAGAAAAATTCTATAAAGTATCAAGTGTTACAAGTTTGACCTAGTACCTCATTTACATTTGCACTTAGAAATCAAAATCTAGTTTCTAATGAAATTTTACCAAAATCTCGTTAACTTTAACAAAATTTTGAAAAATATCGCTATCCAACACTGTTTTCTTTTAATGTATTAGTAAAATACAACAATGTGCTAAAAATAAAAATGACTTTTCTGTGTAAACAAATATTATTCAAATTAAAATAGAACGGTGAACTAGTAAAATTGTAATTTAGTTTAATTAAAATTATACAAAAAAATTGAATAGAAAAGTATTTAATCAATATGGAAGTAGTGTAGCTTTGTTTAATGCTTGTGTTAAATTTTTCTGAGATCTGGTTGTTTAACAAAATTTAAAAGACTAGGTGTAAACAGGGTATACATATTTTTTAATCTCATTCAAACGAAATTTGAAGTGCAAGTGTAAATTGAATATAATTGGCAACACAGAAAAATCTTTATTAACGTAAAAAAAAAAAATATTTTGATTTGCCTCATATTTACATTTCTGAAATATATTTCAACATAATCTGTATGAATTGAAGAGACAAATTTATTCCCAAAACTTTTTCATTTTGAGTAAGAAATAGTTCCTTCGTACAGCAAATTTAATACAAAAAAATTTTATTAATATTTTTTTTGTACAAGAAGTCGTCATGATGCATATTGTCGAATCGTACCAATTTAGTATCTGAAACAGCAATATAATTAAAGAAAGTAACACTTAACATTTTTCTTTATACCTAAAAATACAATGTCTTTATTTTTTTTCCATTACTAAGATATTTTATGCTTTCTTTGGGTCCAAATTTGGTTTATTTATCTATTTACCTTGGCTCTTTTCAACCTCATTTGGCAAATATTCGATTCCATTTTGGCACTAAATAAAAATTTTCAAATCCCATCACTGGATCAACTTATTTTAAATTAATTTCAACAAATCTGTAATAAAACTAAAGTATCTAACATCTGAACGTGACAAAAATAAAGTTGATTTAAAATTTCAGCTGAAATAACCTGTAAGTAAATTCGTTACATAGATATCTCATAGAAAAAGATCTAATTCAATATTCAAAAACCTAATTCATGCAACTTTAACGTTCCTCTCAGATAATGCTCTAGTTGTATTATATGTCTTAAATAAACTCTTGCAAGTACTATGTTTAGAGTAACGTCAATTTTTAATTAACATAAGATATTACAAATATCAAAATTTTTAAAAAATTTACGGGAGTTCCCGGTAGTTTTTTGACGAGAAACCTTGGGATTTCTCGGACCGCAAACCCTAAATTGTACATATATTTCGGACATTTTTCAATATATATTGGGTTTTAAGATACCATTGGGAAGGTCTATTGTGATACTATTAAAACTTACAGATAATTAGCCCTTTAAAATGAGAAGGGTCAATTTTATACATTTGGTTCTCAAAAGGTTAAATCAGCAATCTTTGTAATCTTTATATATTATACCTATCGATAAATTAATTTACGAAAAATATAATAAATTCTTTTACAATCACGGTAACAATCGAATAAAAGAACGACTTTGAAGTTTAGTCACTAATTGACATGCATTTTTAGTTTTTCTCTTTTTTTTTTTTTGTTTAAAATTTATGCTTCTCTGACATTTATTTTCTTAACTAACCATTTATGGATCGGTGATCCCAGAATAATACTTCTGTTACTAAAGGGTTAAATGAATGCATATATTAATAGTACTGAATGAAACCATTCCAACGATGCTCTAAAATCTAAATTACAGCGGACAATTGATGAAATCTTCAAACTTTAATAAAATAGTATTTTAAAAATTTCATTGAAAATTTTACTAAAATCTTCATGTTGAGAGAACAAAAACTAATTTAAAAAGAAAAACAATTTTGGTTATTATATATTACTCGACATGTGTCAATTACTCGTTGTTTGTTTCTTTTTACAAAAAGTTAAAAATCGTGTACATAATTTATCGATAACTATATTTTTTGAGGTATTTTAAAAATGGTTCGGCTCACGAGTACGGAATTGAACTGAAATTTTTTGGGAATTAGTTTATAACATATCAATCTTTAATTTTAGGGGGGGGGGGGGGAGAAGGGGGTACATTTGCAACATTTTCTGTCTTCATGCAAATCGATGAGCTTTAAACATTTTAAATTTATAAACTTTTTATTAGTGAAATTTGAATAAAATTATTAAGCTTTGATAAATTTAAAATGTTTACTATGAATAAGGCAGTAAGTATTTAAACGCTGATAGGAGTTTAATCCGTGTAGTTGAAATAAAGGTGAGATTCGTTACCATCGTTCTCTTGTTTATTTTTAGTACATTAAAAACATAAAACTTCCTTAATGGATAAGCCTAACATTTCTGTACACTATTTTGTCATATTCGAAAAATAAAATAAATATTAAAATTTCTCGCAATTTAAAATGTTGTTAAACTGTGGATACGTTAACAATATATGACAGATATTTTAATTTTACTTTTTGCTATGTCATTTATTATTTAGTTCTCTAACAATTGTTAAAATTTCTAGTTTATTTGTTCTAATACAACTATGTCATCTACAACAAGTCCCAAAAAGAAAAAAAAAACCTTTAGCATATGTCGACATTTTAGTGAGTGCCTAAGGTTTTTATTTTCTCTTTTTTTGCAAATATGCAAAAAAAAAATATACATAGAAAAATTAAAACTATATGACCGTCTGTCATGCCACTCCGTTTGTCTAACAGTCAATTCATTCGTTAGTCATACAACCCAGCTATTTATTGAAGCGAATTCAAATCGACAGCAAACAAAAAACGAAATCAATTTTGTTTGCAGGTTAAAAAAATGGAATAGAACTGAAAGCCAAGTTAGCTGCTGCTGCCTGGCATTTGTTTCAAACAAACAAATCTACTTATAAACTACCTGCCACCCGTTCTATATAAAAAAATTCTGGCAAAGAAGGTGAATATAAAGCAAAATGTTTTGTTTGGTTGGCGGGTTGATAGAGATGGATTGATGGTGTTGGTGATGGTAATACACTTAAGGTTATTTTTAATCTGAGCCAAAACAAATATAAAAACAAAAACTTGTTTTACTTTTTTCTCTTGTTGTTTAAAAAAATTTTGCCATTCGGTATTTGCGGCTGCTGCAGGAATGAATGCCAGGGAACAAAATTTGAATATTTTTGTGGAAAAACTTTTTTCATTATGTTAAAAGTGCAAGAGGTGAAAAGAAAAAGCTAGCAGAGTGAATATTTAAAATGAGGTTTAAAGAATATTTTAAGAGACTGATTTTAGAAAGAAAACAAGTCATTAAATCAAATATCAAACCATCGAAAACCTAAGATACTAAATTATAAGTTTTAGCTAGAATTAAAATATATATGGGGAATTCTCTTTTTACGTTAACCTTTAAAAAACCGACCTTAAGTTTGACTTTTTTAATTAACTTTTGATACAATTATGTTAAAAACACCTCGTGGAATAAAACAGCAAAAATTCAAGACCTGAAGTGGTTCCATGTGGTACCGGCAAGAACTCAAAGTTAAAAAATAAAAAAAAAAAAATTAAAAATAACAAGTTTTTTTTAATCTTTTTTTTAATTGCTGTAATAGCATATTTTAGCATATAATTGCAAAAATAGGCCAACTTGTGTTCAATCAATATGTCGTTGACCAATGTTAAATTATATTGTGGAAAAGTGATGAAACCAAAATTTTCTAAATTTAAATTTTTTGCAGTTTTTTGATTAAAAAATTTGTGCCGTTTCGATTTTTGTAAAATAAAGAATGAAGTTTTATTGAGTTTTATCTTGTAAACATCAATTGTTTAAGATACCCTCAATAGCAGCGTTATAGGGATTGCCCAAACTTGGGGAGAAAAACTTCATCTACTGAAATATTCTAATAGGTGCCTTTCTGGCGAAGCACACTCTAAGCGTAATTTCAATGAATAAAGTATCGCGTGATCAATAAAGGTTGCGGCGCGATAAAATATTAAATTGCAAAAATGTTATAACTCTTCAAAATCAATCTAAAATTTTACATTTTCTTACATTTTATGTGAAATTATATTTATAATAAATTATTAAATTATTCTATTCTGTTTTAGTTAAGCAAAAAAAAAAAAAAAACAAAGACTTGCATAAAGAGCATTTATCTCATAAATCATCGAGGCGCTAATTGAAATCGGTGAAAATGTATACCAATCTGTAGGTGCTATTATAGCTTATAACGACATCAAGTGGTATTCAAAAATAATTACGCATTTGAATTTAGTGGAACTTTTAGCATTTTTGGAAGTGTATTTTTGTCACTGAAAATTTTTTCATTTATTAACATCATTTGAAAAATTTTTTCTTTTAGGTTAGAGGTGAAAAATATATTAACAAATTAAATGTAATTAAAAAAATTTAAAAAAAATTCATGCACACTTTATTTTTTATTCGACATTCTAAAAGGAGGTTTAAACAGATATATGATCGCGATTACGTTTACTAATATCTCTTTTAATTGTCAAATATTAAAAATATATCAACAAATTTTATAAAATCAAAAGACGAGCAAAAATCTATGCTACTTTGTTGAACAATTTTTTTTAACGAAATGTTAAAAAATCTTGATCGTGATTATCTTTGGCGTCATCAATTTTAATTTATATTTTTGTCATATTGATGTGGGCTATATATTTTTTAAATATTGTTAAAAATAGAATTTTGCCAATTTTTTTATAACATTTTATCTTAAACCTCCACAACACTGACGCCGTTCTTTAAAAGTCATTCACGCGAACGGATTTGTATTTTGTTAAAGCCAAATAATATTGGTGCTAAAAAAATTTTCAAATTTTTTTCAACTACAAAAGTAAACGAGTTTGGAGAAATTCCCATATATAGGTATTAAAGGCTTAATGTCTACCAAAGTTAACTGGATCTTTCCAAAGTTTAAATAGCAACAAGTGATCTTTCAAAAAACTTTAAAACTCACTCACTCTTTCACTCTTTATTTATCTCTCTACCCTCGTTTGTTTAGTCATTATATTATAGTGACTGCAAAAAAAAAAATGTTACCAACACAAAAAGAATAAAAAAAAACAACACAAAAAACTTCAAATATTAAATCAAGTAAAAGAAAAGAATTGCATGTGGTGGAACACAACATTATTGAAATGGCAAATTGCCATAGATATATTTACTGTATTGCTGTGTAACTTATGCTCGGAATACTCATGCATACATACTTATTTTAAGACCTTAATACTTATACATACTACAAGCCTAGCCTACTTTTAATACCTTTTATGCACAACTATTTTGTATAAAGAAATATTTCAAATCGAAAATACTATAAAAAAAAATAAATAAAAAAGTGTACGACTATTGTAAATCCTTATGCCTTCAATGTCACACTTCATCTACTTTAATCGAAAATGCAATTTGAATGGAAAATGTAAAGCTAAAGTAATTCAATATAGTTAGTAATAGAGTTGAAATGTTTTTTGTAAATAATATTAGGGAGAAAATAAATCATAGTAAATATTTGCACATCATTTTTTAAAGATCCTAGAATTATATTTTTTATTAAAATTTAAATTGAATTTAAGAAAACTTAAAGCCATTAATTTAATTGCTGAAACTTATTTTTTTATTTTTTTTTTGTCAAGAAACAAAATAATATTAACTGTTATTTTATTTGAATGTAATCATTTATTAAAATGTATATTACCACCAATAATTGGAAATTGATGAAAAGAAATACTATATAAATTAATAATTTAATAGATTTAACGAATTTTATTGTTATTATTACTAATTTTATTTAAAGTACGAAATATTTGACAAAAAAAAAAAAAAAAGGTAACCACTAAATAATTTAATACTTAATTCCGTTTTTAAATACACAAACATTTAATATTTTGAGCAAAACACAGTTTCGTTTGACGCTGCACAATGGGTTCAATCGCAAACATTTTGGTTATAAATCTGCATCTCTTAAACTACTTGTCGAAATAATATGCTAAAAAAATTGTTTGGTTATCTCAATATTATTATGGAATATATTAGAAATTATAGAATATTAAAAAAAAAAATCCTTCACATACCTCAGGACTTATTCCCGAAAAATGAAAACAAGTCGAGTCAAAAAATCAAAAATTTAAAATTCAAGAGTATATATACCTTTTTAACTGTAAGAGTGAGTATGCAAGCTTTATCTCGCCAAGCACTTTACAGATATATATATATATATATAAATCTTTGAAATCGGACTTGATTTGTAGAAGCAACGATTTTTTGAAACTTTTACATATTCGAGGTGGTAAACTTTAGCACCCTGTAGTTTATCTCGTATTATTACTAGGTGCCTACAAGATAATTTTTCTGAATGCCTAGGTCCTTCTCCACAACTCTCTCATCATTTCAATTCTTGTAAGAGAAAATGACGAAAACACACGAAGCTATGTTTTATTTGAAATACAAAATATGTTCGTAATTGAAAAAGGAATTTCGTATTAATTTATTTAGTGGTTACGTCTTACGTTTTTGTCACGCAATTCTGATAAGATATTTGCCGAAACTGATCATAGTTTTACTACTAACAACTTATTATGCATTTCGACAATTCCATGAAAGAACGCGTAAAATTTATCAAGTGTCTTTCGAAGGGAAATATGCTAAACAGATTATACGAATAAGTAAATATATTAACTGAATTTAATTCAATAAGTGATTTTATGTTTCTTTATGAAAAATACTCTTTAATCTCCTCTACTAAAATATTTTTCATTTCTACTGCAGAATGATATTTTGTATTCATCTAGTGTTCAAAATAAAAAAAAAGCTTACTTGGATGAATTATCCCGATATTATCCGGTGCTTAAAATGAATTCTTGCCAAACCAGCTTACTTCGTAATACATTCTACATTGCTATTGATGACATACCCGATAATAGTATAGACAATAGAACGTGTGTCAAAGCTGACTTTGAATCTATGTTGGTTGAATATTTTGGATTAAAATTAGGGTCTGGGATTTAACGTAAAGTTTCTTTTCCCGGAAAATTTAATTTTTTATATTTAAATACTTTAGTTATAATAAGAAAGCACTGAGTCCTTATAAAGAGTAATAAATAATATTATAAATCATAATTATTTAACAAAAAATAAAATAATATTAAAGTATGATCTTTCAAAATTTAAACAAGTTTAAATATTTCATACAAATAAAATAAGTACCTATTGTATATTTCAGATTTTTAGGCTAATTAGTTTTTCATGTCAAAAATTAAAAAAAAAAAAAAAAAAATAGTAAACCCTAATCCATAGTACTACATTCAAGTTTCAATAGAAATATTTTTTTTATCGTTTTATTTCCATTTTATCTTCATCTTACATTATTAATTCTTTCTAATTTAAAGATGTAAAACACAGTTCTGGAAAATACTAAAAATTGGGTTTATTAATCGTTTTAAAATTCTCAGTTAAGTTTTGAAGATTTAAAATTTATATATTTAAATATATATATATATATATATATATATATATATATAAACAGTCTCATTCATTGTATAAGACATGTGACTTAAAAGAGCTGAAACATGTTGTATTTTCTGTGCAAAACCTTTCCACTTATTTTTTTTTATAGTTAAGATTTTTGAAGCGCAACTTATTCAATATTCATTTCCATAAATTAAAAAATCAAAAAAATGAACTTGCCAAAAGTAAAATTGTTTTCAAATTTCATTAAATTCTTAAATATTAATACTTTTGAAAAATAAAATATTTCGTATTTCATCAGTTTGTCAAAATATTCGATAGAGAATAGTTCAGACGGTAATAAAATGATTTTATATTTACTTAAGTTTTTATTTTTCTTTCAGCATTTTTTCATTTCATTTATTTATTTATTTTTTGCAAAACTTTTGTATAATCTCATGATACAATTAAACCAGGTAGAATTATTAGGGAAAGTTGTCATTTTCAAGTCTTTTAAAGTCAAATAATTGAAACATTGAAAAGAGAAAAAAAAAAATAAAAATAAAAATATTTAGTTTACATTTAAAATTTTTAATAAATATTTCTTGAAAGACTGCAATATTTTGCAAAATTTAACATGCATATTTTTCACTATACACAATTTATTAACACATTAGATTTCTTAAACTCTTTTTTTAATTTTTAATTTAGTTTTTTCTTTAATTTTTTATAATTTTAATTTGATAATACTTTTTTTATTTTTTGAGGTTTGTTTTATTTTTTTTCACATTTTCTTTTGACTGACTTTCCAGGGAAAATAAATTTCTCTCTAACAATTGTACTTTGTTTTTTATTGTATCATGGTATAATATTTTTGTGATAATGTAGAAAAAAAAGACCTTATTATATATGAAAATCAAATGTTTAAAATAATTTAAAAAAAATTCGAATTTTTAACAAATCTTTATATTCACTATTACTATCCAAAAATGCCTTTAGTAAATAATGTGTGTACAATAATGTAGATTTTTCATTGAGACATTTAAAACAATAATATTTTTGCTTTAGGATTTTACAACTACATATTAAATTTCCTGTATTTACGGGAAAAAATTCCGTGAAGTGACCCTCATAAAATTTGTCACTGTGTTTTCTACTTATATAAAACTTATTTGTGTCGAATATAAACCTGATACTAACATGTGCATGTGATTTATTCACGTAAAAGTGATTTTCGGAAGAGGCTTTTATATGGAAGATATGGTCAATTATGGACCGATCTTCATGAAATTTAGCGCCAAGATTGATACTTATATAAACTTTTCTTACACCGAATTGTATGGGGGCTAGGTTAAATAATGGACCGATCGTAACCAATTTCAACAGACTTCGTCCTTGTGTAATGAAAATCCTACGTGTCAAACTTTATTGAATTATCTTCAAAATTGCGACCTGTACTTTGTGTACAAGGTTTACATGGACACCTAGCCAGCCGTCCAGCCAGACGGACGGACATCGTTAGATCGACTCAAAAAGTGATTCTGAGTCGATTGGCACACTTTAAGGTGTTGGATAATTTTCTCTGTGCGTTACAAACATTAGCACAAACGGATAATATTCCAACCATGTATGATGTTGTAGAGAGAATAAAAAAGTTCCACAAAACGGAAGAGAGTTATTTACTCATAGTTCCATTTTAGAAGAGAGGAAAAAAGTTGAATTGTTTAAGTCCGTAAGGTTTTTGTTTTTATATCTTAAAGTTATTTTTATATTGGTTAATTTATTTTTCACTAATTTTTACATTTTTATAGTAGTAAGATCTATAAAATGTTAAAATTGATAAAAAAATATTTCTTTTTACTTTACAGATTGCAATTTCAGTATTTGATCAGCTACAACCGTTAAAAGTTTCTAATGACATATTTTATACTATTTTTAATAAGATAATATCTGAAAATGTTGTATACAAAAAATTAATTTTATTTACACAAAATATTTTTATTTCAGTGCGATGGGGATAGCTGACCGTTCCAGGCATAATCTAGTTTAAAATAATAGTCGACTTAATGGATTTAAAATCTATATGTAAACTTTTATAGTTAGACAAAAAAAATTTTTAATTTTGTAAAAATTTTTAAACATCTCCGAAAATTCTGAAATATCGACCTCATACGTGTACAAAACGACACCCTTCAGTGTCAATAGTAACCCACCCATGTGTGTGAGTTGAATAAAAAACATTATATTTTTCAATATGTGTATTTAAAAATTGTAAACAAACATTAAAAAAGAATCAATTCAAAAAATAGCGGTTTGTGGGAAGTTTTAGAAATTATGAGCTCCCAAATCTTATTTCTTATTATAACAGATTAATTATAAACTTATTTCTCTGAAAGCTTGGGTCTTCCGTGATTTTTCCAAAAGATCGTTTCGTTTCGAATTGAATACTGGAAAATACTATTGACAATAAGATGAATTTGTTTTAAGGAATTTTGGCAAAATATATATAAGAAAAGGAAAAAAGAAAGATGGAAAAATGTTTTTTTATATGGGGCAAAGTTAACGGTGTCATATAAGATATGTTAAGAAAATTTCCCAAATTCGAATGCAATATAAACACTGAGAGGATTGTATTACCAGTATTTATATTAAAATAAAAATAGTAACTATAATAAATTAGTCAATATCTTTTTCTTTAATTGACCTTTACAAGAGTAATGTAAGATCAAACAATAACTTGATATACTTATATTCGCCCATACGACTATAGCTTTATTAAAAATTTTCTAATTTCTAAATGGTACTCAAATTCATTTGAAAAAAGAAAAATATCACAAACTCCAATCCATTCTTTAACATGCATTTACATCTACATACTTACATCTATACATGTATACGTATTACAAATTCTAAAACTCTAAATGTTAACACCCATATTACACTTTTATTATGAGCGACATTTCTGTAACATATTTAAAAGCATTTTCTTTTTGAGAAAAAAAAAATATGGCTTTTACGTAGCAAAAAGTCAAAAGGCCATCAAAATTAATGTATATTTAACTCCACCATTTTTAGTGACAGTGAAGAGGTTGGGAGAGAAGTTAGCATATACAGATAAAAGTATTACAATGACAAAGCATATTATGTATGGCCCGATCTAACTGTTTGAACTTTTAACTTAAACATAAATCTAAACTGAATGAATAAGTGAATGAGAGAGCGAGCGTGCGAGCGTGTATGTATGTATGTTGTGGTATTTTCATGTCATCAAATAACTGTAATTTATATATAAATAGAGTTTTTCTTTTCTCGATCTTTTACCGCTACCGGGAAATCTGGATTGATTTTTAAATTTCCCGGGAATTGCCGCCAAAAAAAATTAAAATAAAAAAAACTAATAATTAAGAATTTTAAAATATTTATAAAATAATTCAGTTAAATGAAATATAAAAAATGTTAAAATAAACTAATTAATAATAGAACGTTAAACAAATTCAGTTCTTTTTGCAATATTGACATTTCGAAAATTAAATGACCACTTTTTATTAAAGGGTTATGTTCGGTATTATGGGTTATGGGGTAATGAAGAAAATTTAGCTTTTTCGTGTTATTTTTTTTTTTTCAAAAAATTGTAATTATTGCACTACATTTCTTTAGATTTCATCCATGAAATCTCTGATTTTATTGCTTTTCGAGCGCAAGCACATAAAATATACTGAAAAAGCTTTATTTTAAGAGCTGATGTTTCTGAGAAAGATATTCAAATCAAGATCATTCTTAAATCGATTAGTACAAATCTGAATATTTTATTTTGCACACAAAAAAAGTTTTGTCCCAAAAAAAAAGTTTTGTCCCAAAAACCTAATGATTTTCCAGATCTCTACTTGACGTAAAAATTATAAAATTGGGGTATTATGAAAAGAATATATTGGGGTAAAATGCGATTAGAGAATGCATCCCGGGATTACTGGAAAATTTTTAATTCTTCATTTCCCGCTTCCCGGGAAACTCGTACAGGATTCCCGGGAATTATAAAAGCACTTAAATGAAAGAAAACTGCGTGAAATTGAACAAAAACTTATATACTAAAGTAATTTTTTAAAAGAAAATTAAGCTGAGAATCCAACAAGGTACAACAATTTCATTAGTTTTTTTATGTACAATTTATTAGATAATTTATATAAGATGTCTCTATAGTATGAATTCAATTAAGCATCATAATAAAATATCAGCACTAAAAACCAGCAAGGGAAAAAGAAATTCGATTTTAATTACGCCATGGTGTGGTTACATTGGTAATTCACGGTAACGACTTTTTGATACCGTTCGTTGATACATTAGTATCGATTTCCGTTAAGATTTGATTGATTATTATTAACACTGAATGGTATCGCTTTCGACACGTATGTGGTCGATTTTTCTCCGGGTATAACTTCCTTCTATTTTATGCTACACGATAATCTCTAGCTAAGGAAAACCTGAGGTGAAAAAAATAATTAATATCATGTTCAGTTCTTGGATAATTGGACTCTTTAAATTGCATATTTTTATAAGTGAACTTTTTGTAATTTATCTTACCAAAAATAAATATATAATTAATAGTTTGGATACTTTTAAGCCCACTTTTTCACTGGTGTTTTAAAAATTTATTTTTAAAGATGTTTGGAGATTCCAGACATTTCTCTTACAATTTTATATCTTCAAAACGTTTAATAAATGCTATATATTTTATATGCCGAATTTATCTCACTGAACACAATGCAGAATCATAATTTTTCTTTTTCTTTTTAAAATATTTCCATAAATAGTATTATTTTATTTCCCATCTATTGTACAAAAATGCATAAACAATAAAATATATTTAGATATTTCCTTGAAGATATTTAAACTCGTAACAAAATTAAATAAAATAAATGAAAATAACAATATATGAGTTGGAAAATATAAAAAGTTTGCATGCACAAGAAATCCCGGGAATTCCCGCATAATTTGCCGGGATTAAGGGATAGAACATTTTTAAAAACTCTATATATAAACAAACACCAACATAAATAAGCTTACACTCACAAACACAGGCATTTATATAGATATACATATAAAATATGTCATATCAAGTCATAAATATGATTAAAATTGAATGAAGATTGTAGTGTGTGTAGGAATACCATCCTACTTCTTTTTAAAGTGAGCGCTTAATTTTTTTTCGCGTTTCTGCTGGTACCTAGTTATTTAAATTTATTTTTAGATTTATTATTCGGGTTATTTTGTACTTTTCTCCTGTTGTCGTTGTCCTAAATGATGCTGGTTTGCTAGGTGTTTTTTTCTGGCATCATTTCAAACTGACAAGACTAAGAGCAGGTTTTCACTTGCCAAGTCACTCAACATTTTTACCTTGTCATTTAATATATAAATATACTTGTAGCTCTTTACAGCATATATAATACAAAGTATCAAAAAGTTTTTTATTTATTTTTTTTTTTTCAGAGTCATTTGTAGGTTTGTTTGTTCGTACATTACTGACATTAAAATGTAACCTTTACCACATAAATAAATGAACAAACGAGCGAATGATCAAACATACAAATGAATGAATGGGTGACCGAATAAAAAAAAAAAAAAAAAAAAAAAAAACGTAACATTTTGTGTTCACTAATTTAATTAAAAATCCATTCGATGTTTAGATTGCATGATTGGTATCAAACAAAAATTTATGATGTAAATGTTATAAAGTGGGCGTTGAAGGACATGCAGGTGGGTGAGTCGTTGTTGTCTGTTATAGCTGGCATTGAGGTAACTGATATTCATACTTTTCACATGAAAATTTAATTAGTATCATGAAAAAATCAAAAAGTATCTATGGATATTCAATGTGTAATGCTAAAAGAAATTTTTAGTATGAAAAAGTCTGCTTACAAAAGGTATTTAATGGATGGGAAAAATTTGTTTGTTCGAAAACTATTTTTTAAAAGTCTTCTTGCGGGGAGTGTAATAAAAAAAAGATGGATTTTTATTTTAATTTGAATAGCTAAATACTTTGAGGGTAAAATGAAGATTCAAAATCGTGTACGGTTATAGTCATATTGAGAACTTAAGGTGCCGTCTTTGACACCAATCGTTGACAATTTTATTTCTAGGGAGTCGAATAGATAATGTTATTTAATTATTCGGCAAAGAGATGGTGTCATTTGATACTAATGCACAGTGGGGCATAATCAAAAGTTTTTGGAAATCAATTTGTAACTTCTAATAGGCTGATTAGATTTACATATAATTTAAAGTAGCGAAGTTTTGGTCCTATGAAAGATATTGACTTCGGTCTCTTTGTATATAAATAAGAATGACTTCAGCTAGGTAATATAAACTATTTGAAAAATTTGGAGTTCAAAATTTTTCAGATTTTTGGAATTAAAGAAAAATTTGGGATTTTTTTTTTTGCAGAAATTATAAATATTGTATCTGTAATGATAACTGTGTTAGTGAAGATATCCTAACGAAATCTTCGATAATTGTTGGTTTTATCATTAGAAATGATGAAGTGTAAAAAAAAAATAATAATAATAATAATATTTTGATAAAATCAATGCCGCATTTCCTTAAAATCGGAGTAAATTCGACTTTTTTTTTAATTTTGCCTATGAAGTCCACTTTTGCTGCAGTACTGGTAAGAGCCATTGGAAAATGCTTTAGAATGCATCAGAGTTTCTGAAACTATGTTCTGTTTGTAGATCTATGCTTTTGGATTTTAGAACATATAGGCTAAATTCAAAATTTCGATTCAAAATAGGTCAAATACGCCAGGTTCGGTATTCAGCCCTATAGGGTGATTTGGCTCGTTTTAAAATTTGAAATCATTTCCGTAAAGAAACCTTTCACAAAAGTATAAAATCATTGTATATTCTCAATACAGAAAAAAGTCACCAATCATCAAAATAATGCATTCAATTAAACATTTTTTAAATGTTTGTATTTCTCAACCAAATGATTATATCAATTACTAATAACTATAAAAAATGAAAAACAGAAAAATTGTTCCAATTAAAAAATGTATTAAATCAATGAAGTAGATAATTGAATGAGTTGAAAAATCTTACTTGAATTTTGTTTTTACTATTTATTTTTGCTTGAATATATTAACTAAATTTTGATGTAAAATGAAACAACTGTGTTAATTGAAAAATATAAGGTAAGAATTTTTTCTGTGAGAGAAATTTTATTTTAGAAAAAAGCAAAACAAAATCCTAGAATTCAAAATCGTTTATTTTTTTGACTCGGTAAATATATCGACATTTTTTATTCGATAGATTTTTTGTTCTTTAAATAACTACAGAAAAAAATAACAAAATAGGTCGGAAATGTTATATTTAGTTGAAATTTCAAATGCTAATAACTCGAAAACTATAAGATAGCACAAGTCCCCACTCTGAGAAGCCTGTGGGTACCCCCATCCTTTCAAACTTAAAATTGCTCACTTCTATGCTACGCCTATTAGAAATTTTATGTAAATCCAATTAGCCAATTAGAAGTCACAGAATTGTTTCCCAAAATATTCGATTCTACCTCACTGTACAATACGGTATTAATTCTTTGTTAATTCGATCAAATAGTATTGAATTTGAAGATATACACGAACGTGATAGATTTTTCTCTCTAATTACAACATTAGAAATTAAAGAGAACTAACCAAAAAATTCATTATTCACTATCAGGTTTTTAAACTGCCAAGGGATTTTCATAAGTAGCTCAGTTTCGTTGATAAGCTTGCTTTATTTATTGAGCAATTCGAGGATAATATTTGCTTTCTTTTTGCAAGAAGCCTGTTATGATTTTATTTAAATTTTAAATTTTATAGCAAAATTAGAATTAAATTCTATATAAAAAATTGCTCCAATATTTTTCATTAACCTCATGTCATTCAAGACTTTTAAAACGAATATTCTTGCCAAATTCAAAAATAAAATAAAAACAAAACACTTTAATCGTTAGTCATGTCATCAATGCCAATTTCATTACATCAACATTATGGTATAAGAACAAATGAAAGTGTATACATAACACATGTATAAGCAACTTCTATAAGTATGAGTAAATGTAATTGTATATGTGATGCAATATTAATATTAGTTACCAACACACACACTAATTTATATATACCAAACAATCTTCTCATGTACGATTAATCGTAAGTATATATTTGATGGCAACAAATGTCAAATGGCACCTGTCAGTGTTTTCCTGCAGAAAATACCTCAAAATACAAATACTTGTACATAAATCATGCTATTCACATATACATACACACGCGCTTATACTCTTTAGTGCATTTATTATATTGTACATATGAAATTATACAAAGAAAGAGGCACAAGCAATATGTATAGAAATGTTAGAGAGCATCACTAAAATGTTCTATAACTTGGCATTTGACAGTTTGACATCACAAAAGGTTCACCGGGTTACAACACTGTATGTGTGTATGTAGGAATAGTTTTGTATATTTTGAGCTATATTTTTTTATGTTATGTTTTTTAAAAAACAAAATAAAAAAATAAACAAAGACACATTTTTCAGCTTTTTTTTTTAAATAAATTTTAACAAATCTAATATATGCTCCAAAGGAAGAGGAGAAAGAGCGAAAGAGAAAACATGTTTATATCCGGGGTTTCAAAGGTCATTTTTATTGTATCATACGTCAAACTTGACATGTTACAGTTACACACTCATACCTATGTTTTATACCTTCTAGCGAATTTCAAAGGTGTCAGTGAGATTGTGTATTTTTATAGTTTTCGTAACATTAAACGATCAATATTGTTGGTTGCAGCCAAAGCCAATCAGTTAAAACACTATTGAACCAATCTAGAATTTCTTTTGACTATACGATACGCTATATAGAGGGGGAAACAACGTTAAAAATAATATATATATATATATATATATATATATATATATCTTTTATGTCATAGATGTTAATCAAAGATAAACATTTTTTATATTTGTAAATGTGTTTGAGTGCCGGAAAAACCTAACATAAAATGCGAGCAAAAAGAATTTTCACATCGTTAATTTCGTTGGGAAAAAAAACCAAAAGGCTTTAAAGGATATTAAAATCAAAACCCAATATTTTATAGGAAAAAAATCTGTGGTTGTTTGATATAATGAAAAAAAATCAAAGAGATTTTTAAGGTGAATTGAATGAGAGAGATTGAATGAGAGAAAAATAAAACCTACTATGAACCAACTAAAATTCTTTTAAAGTGATTCGAACTACACTCACATAATGCTGGCGATTTCACAAATGAGAAAGTTTAAAAACTTGTATCAAAAAATTTATGGTGACTAAAGACCCCCCGACACAGTAATAAAATCGTTCGATTTTGCTTAATGTATTAACAGAAAGTTCGTATTCAAATTACCACAAAGCTTTAATTTGCTTTAGAGCTACCAAAGCTCTCTAAACAGGCGAAATTAAATTTCTATTATTTACAAAATTATAAAAAACAAGTAAGAAAGATATAGTCGGTCAAGCTCGACCATATGATACCCCACACCAATGTGTATGTCTATCAAAATTCGTGGAGGGGTCTTATATTAGACATGTGGACAATTGTGGACCGATACTTTTACTAGGTGCAAAATAAAATATTCGAATACAGAATACTACGTTAATACATTTATATGAATTTATGCACGTTAGGATGATTCCCGAAAGGGGCTTATATGGGAGCTATGATAAATTATGGAGCGATCCTCATAAAATTTGTCACTATGATTTCTACTTATATAAAACTTATTTGTGTCATATATAAACCTGATACTAACATGTGTATGTGATTTATGCACGTTAAAGTGATTTTCGGAAGAGTTTTATATGGGAGCTATGTTCAATTCTGGAACGATCTTCATGAAATTTGGCACAAAGATTAATACTTATACAAAATCTCCTTACACCGAATTTCATTAAAATATTGCTATATTTAAGGCATTTACGATCGTTAACTCCCTATTCCGGGAGGACATTTGTATGGGGGCTAGGTGGCTGATCATAACCAGTTTTTTCGTCATTGTGTCATAAAAGTCCTACGTGTCAAATTTCATTGAATTATCTTCGAAATTGCAACCTGTACTTTGTTACATGGACAGAGAGCTAGGCGGACGTACGGACATCGTTAGATCGACTCAAAAAGTGATTATGAGTCGATTGGTATAATTTAAGGTGGGTGTAGGATGATTTTTTTTTGTGCATTACAAACATCAGCACAAACAAACCACCTATGGTGGTGTAGGGTATAATAATTTAAAATCAAACTATAAACCTAAGTATTGTAAAAATTTTTCCACAAACATTTAAAAATGAGCGAATTCAGCTTTATTTATATACTTTTTAAAGGTCAAGACGGTCAACTCCGACAGCCTATAGCATATACGCTATAACAGGGTGATTATAACATATTTTTTTTAAACCTCACAATCGTGGGAGTAAATACACTAGTTGTCAAAACATTTGGAACTCAGATAATTTTGCATTTATTTTTGTTCGTCAATACTTTTGGTACTTTGGTATTTTTGGTACCTTTTTTGGTATTTTCTATATTTAAATTTTAGTAAACAACTAAAAAGAAATCATTCCTCTAACTTTATCAGGAAAATTAATTATTTTAGAAGAGGAAGAGATTCGAAATTAAAGTATTCAAAAAATTTGCAACTGTTCTTTTTTTAATCTTTATAATTAAAGCATTAATTGATTGGAAATATCGGTAGTAATATTTTCCCTTAAAATGTGTAATATTTATGAAATTTTATTAAGAAAATAATTTCATTTTCAAGCTAAATTACCATGAATAATTTTTGTGAAGAATAGTGACAAATTATTCTGACATTAAATAAAAAATATTTAGCTGAATTTCGCAAAAAAAAATCTGTTCCCAAGTCAACAATTTCTTGAATATAGCTAATAAAGTACGAAACCCCAAAAAACTTCAATGAAAGTTAAGGAAGAGCTCTTCAATTTGGACTCAGGAGTTACTGGTGCACAAAAAAAACGACAGAAATCGATAGACAAATTTTAATTTTGCTCGAGCCCACTTGATTTAGACCCCACAACAAAGGAGAAGTATGTTATGCTCTGATGAATCTACAATTAATTCGTTGGATCCCGTGTTTTTAAACTTGTTTAGCACGGAAAAATGAATCTAGCACCTAGCACTTTTGGAACTATTTTTGGCATGATTTTTTCAGCACTTTTTGTACATTTTTTTTGTTGTACTGTAAAAACATTATCAGTTTTTTTTTTTTTTAATTAAAACAGCTGTCAAACAGTATAGTAAAACACATTAATGAATTTACCTTATTGTTGTTTTAGTGCAACTGTTGTCACTTTCCACAAATTCGGATTAGTTTATCGTAATAAAAAATTGTCTAATGTAGACACTATGTAACGATGGTAACTAATCCGATCTATAAACTATAATTCTTTTATTATAAGCAAAATAATTATTGTCGTAAATTAAAATAAAACGAAATTTTTATTAATTTTGAATCTTCTTGAAAATTAAAATATTTATACATAATTAAATAACTATTTACTCAGTTTAAAATATTCCAGTTGAAAATTTACTTAAGACATCCTAAAGTAGTCATTTATGAATTGTCAGCATGGCTGCTGACATTGTCCCTTCATTATTGAAATTCGTATTTTTAACTAAGTAAATGATATTCAAATTATATAAAAAAAAAATAATTTTAATTAAATAAACAGACCTTTAACCAAAAACCAATATTTAGCAAAAAATAAAATTCTCAAAAAAGTTTTTCATCATTTAGAAATATTTAGAAATGTAACAAAATACTCATGAGTAAGTTGACGGCCATAATGTCATAATATGATCCCAGCTGGAAATTGTGTCTTGAAGACAATTTCATAGGTGAACTACCCAGTTGGAAATTTTTTTAAGACATCCTTGTCTCTTTGTTCCTTGTTTCCACATAAATAATATCATGACGCTTTATTATTTTCATATATTTTGTCAAAATTCTTTAAGACAAGTTCAGCAGGTTGTCAGTAGTACTGAAAAATTGTAATTTATCTTTAATATGCATTTCAAACATGAACGGAATGGCTTCCATTGACCTTGTATTTCATTGAATGACGGTAATACACTTTTTCTTTTATTGACCTATATATTTGAAATCATAATGTCATTCCACACCACCTCCGGAGTTATTAAGTCATGTTATAATTTTGGCCAAGATATTACAAGTTTTAGTCAATTGTTGGAAATGTTGTGAAATGTCAGTAATTCGCCTGATTTAATTTGTCATCATCTAATGACTTGTACTTCGAGAATCACCTATGAAACTGTTTTCAAGACACAATTTCCAGTTGGGATCATAATATCACATTATGGCCGTTAAATCAAAGTTAAAGCCTAATTGTACACAAAATGATTGGTCTGTGTGAAAAGAATTTCATTTCTATATGGTTATGCTTATCTCTTGGTTAAAATTTGATAATTTAACAGCCCCGTGATGTTTTATTTTATTTTTAGAAATATTATTGTGAGTATTTTGTTACATGAAAAATTTTTTTGAGCATTTTATTTTTTTTGCTAAATATTGGTTTTTGGGTAAAAGTCTGTTTATTTAGTTAAAACTATTTTTTGTATTATTTGAATATCACATACTTAGTTAAAAATTCGAATTTTAATAAAAATTTTATTTTAATTTAAAGAGAAGATTTTCTAACATTTCCTAACTTTTCGTTCCATAACCCTATAATCCGGTTTAAATAATATATTAAGAAATGATATAATTATAGTGTAAAATTCTTCAGTAAAAAGTGTACAAAAATTTTTTTTTTTTTTAGATAGAAAACTTAAAATATGAAATTTTATATTAAATAAAAGATATATTTTAATAGTTTTTTATAATAAAATTGAATAAAAAAAAAGAAAAAAAGAACGCTCGATAATCCGGATAATTCGACAATTCAGATTGGGGTCTGCAATAACAATAAGATTCTCGCGTTTAATAATAAATAAGAAAGAAGATTTTAGTTCGTCAAAATATTAACCTATATGTTATTTGGAATACATACAATAGAATATTTCAGATAACATATATTTGGATATCTTATGATAAAATTAGAATTTTGAAGAAATCATTAATTTTGTTTAATTTCTAAAGAATCAATTTCAAAATTTGTTTTTACTATTTTCTTTAATGTTCTTTTAACTTTAACCCTGAAAATAAATAATATATCTCTTTTTATTAAATACGAAAAGTAAGAAAATGTATGAGAAACATTTTTTTATTTTTAGCACTTTCCAGCACTTTTCTTTTTAAATTATAGAACTTTTTCCCACTTAGGTTTTGACAAGACTGCTTGGTTCAGACGAAATAGTCAGTGTTTGACATCCTATGGACAAATAATTTAACCCCAAGTACAGAATTGCAACAGTGAAGCATGGAGGTGTAACTATCATGTCGTGGGAGTATTTGGCAGGACATGGAATTGGTCCAATTTATACTATTGCTAATAAAGTAACGATTCCGAACTACAGAGATCTTCTTAGCTCAATAAAGCTAAGAAGATTAAATAACTTAAATGGGAAATAGTATGACCATAAAATACCAACACCAACACATTCTCAAATATACGGCAAGGAAAATAAAATAACAACTGCAAGAAAAACAAACAAATGTAATGTCGTGGACTCCACAATCTCACGATCTTATCCCGATTAAAAACGTGTGGATAATTACAAAACGTAATATCTGCAGAATTGGAGAAGCAACTGCTATATTACAAAGCTTACTTATAGTATCAATGCCAAAGATTGTTATGCAACCAAATATTTAACATTTAATATATATTTTCAATTATCTTTTATGGTTAATTGATTACCACAATACACAGTCTCCTAAGGATCTTAACAGAGGAAGTATTTGAATCTTCTATAATACTGCCAAAGGTTAAGGATCCAAATAAATAATGTGGAATGACTGAGAAGGCTCTAAATTTAGCAACAAATAGAAATTTTCAAAAGCAACATCGCATAACACGACGACTCTCTCTCTGTTCCTTGATAAGGTAATTAAGATAACCGACAAAATAAAATACTCAGGTGAAAATTGAAATTTCATTGCATTTTCTATTTTTTATATTTCAAATTTGTAAACGAACGGTATCAAAGAGCCGATACCACACTCTACACGATCTATAACCAAAATCTTACTAACCTACGCTTCTGTAGTTTGGTAGACATTTATGGACAAGAAGTGTAATATAAAAATCGTACAAAAAGCGCAAACAATGTGCTATTTAGAATTAAGCGGTGCAATCAGAACCGCCCCCCACAAGGTCTTTGGAAGCTATTTGATTTATCTAACCTATAGCAATAAGAGCACAGAATGACGCCTCCCAACTCTAAAAGAATGAATTAACCTGGACTATAAATCAGAAAATAATTAAGGTGCTAGAGGGATATAAGCCTAACGTGGATATATCAGGCCGGATACCTGAAACTGATGTTACAAATATTGATACCAGATCTGAAACCTTTCAAGGCCTCGAAAACTGAGTAAGAAACCTTTATAAAGTACACACTTAGAATGAACTGAAACATTCTTTAAAGCAATTCTTACAAAGGAAAACGAACGTTCTTAGGAGATTAGAAGAAATTTGCTGATATATTGACTTTTTGATATGCAATGATACAGACATAATTCAATAGACCCAAATTGATCAATATAAGTAATTTATATATCAAATTACCTGTGATGATTATCCTTTCCAAACCCATATATAGAATGAAATTGATCAGTCTTAATGGTTATAAAGTTGATAAATATAAAGTAGACTAAAATTAATTTAATGGCTAAAGACACTTTCTTTAGCAAATCATAAAATATATAAATGCTCATTATAAAACCTCACTTTGATTCAAATAATTTAAATTTAATTAAAGAATATTTTTATTAAAACTTTTTTAAATTTGTAAGCCAGATTAGAAAGCATTGATTAGTTTTTGTGATGATCAGAATCAGTCTTGCGAACTTCATTTTGACATAGCCAGAACTAAGACAATCATATTTAAAGAAGACCTAGAGAGTGAGACACTTTTTAAATGCTTGGTTTAGTTAATAGCAAAGCAATTTCCATTTAAACCTCCTTTAAGAAAATTAATATTTAAATATGTGTCCATCTTCTATTTCCACAAATTAATCAATTTTTTTTCATAACAAAAATGTATAACCAAAAATAGTCGTGCATGTGCCTATTTTTTTCTACACAATATTTCTAACACATGAGTGGATTTTATGAAAATTATTCGCCAGAAAAATGAAAACAGATAAACCAATAGAAAACCTCTAAAAAATGTATAAATAAATTTTATAAAATGGTTTTGTATCTATAAAAGTATCAAATTTTATTGGCAAATACGTATATGTGTAAATGTGTGTGTATGCATGCATATGTATTTAAATACAATTTATAAATGCTACAATTTATTATTATTTTTTCACCTTTAGTTTGAATATATATTAGTAACTATATAAAATATGTGCAAACATTGTATGTACATATATGAATATAGAGAAAAATTTAGACCAAAAATTTGTGGTATTATTATGCGGTTCATGTGTTGTGGCAGAAAATTCTATTTTTTTCGCTTACACTCTATATTTGTGTTTTATGTACGTATGTTTCAGTGTGTATTAAGTGGATGTTGCATAAATGAATGATGGTTGGCTGGGGAAACATTTTCAGCTTTTTGGCTTATTTTAGTTTTTATTTTAATTTTATCTCTGGTAGCTTTTTTTGCTACAAAAAAACCAATAACAACTTAAACATGTATGGAATTGGTATTAATTTTAAATGTATTGAAAAATGTGCAAAGAATTTATAAATTAAAAATTTCCACGAAAAAAAAATGTGTAACAAATCAAATTTAATTAAAAATTTAACTGGGCCATCACACAAACTCAACGGTTATTAATTCAAATTTTGTTAATATTTGTGATAAATGTGAATTGGCAAGTTTTTTTTTTTTTGAAAAATGTTACAAATATGTTATATATTAGTAAAAAAAACTTCTGTAAAAGTCGCATAAAATATTCCAAAAATCCATGTTTAAAAGCTCATAAGACATTAACTTAAAACATCTTTTGTTAAAAAGCCATTAATCACCAAAGTGACATAAAAATATGGAGGGTTACAAAATGTCTTGCTACCAAAAATTTTTCAATGTCTAAAAATTTACGCATATAACTGGCAAAAACAGGACCTCATATATCTTTTATATTTTTCTACTTCTTTAAAAGGCAGACATCTGTTTAGCCACATGTGGTTAAAAGAAAATTTGTTCAGCCGCTCCATATTACACACACATGCACACATACACGCACTTTGCAGTTGAAATTTATATTTTTGTTTCAGATTTTTATTTATTATTTTTTTTTTCGTTGACTTCATCTTGTAGTTTGCCAAAGAACAAAATTATATAAGTTGTTTCGTTTTAATTATTTTTTTTTTTTTGCTTCCTTTGTTTTTCCTTAGTTGTTTTGGTTTTTCACGCTCCCTTTGTTTTAGTTTTTCTGTGTTTTTTTCGTACATTCGCAATTTACGTGATAATGATTCTAAATTATAAAACAACTTAAAATGTTTCTTGTTTTTAGTGGATTCAAACGAATTTAACACGAACAAAAGAAACAAACCAGGCAACATACTAATTGCAGTTTCTTTTTCTTTCAGTAAACATGTCCTTCAAACCGGACTACACATACACATAAACACACACACACAAAATGAGGTTTAAGGTTAAAATTTATGTAATAAATAATTTTTCTAGTATACAAAGATATTTCGCCTAACAATATTTTCAAGGAAGATATAAGAAATCGAACTACATCCAAAAATTTTTTAATATATGTATAATATTTTATTCATAAGATTTCGTTTTCAATGTGGGATTGCTGACAAATTGCTAATTTTCATTTTAAAATTTTGTAATTGATCACATAAGTATGTAGCGTATGATTAATATTAGTACCATGATAAACTATAGTAATTATACGAAACGAAAAGCATAAAACGGATGAGAAATTGAAAATTGAACTTCCCGTTCATATAGATAAAAGTACAAAATGAACCCCAGGTTCATATAGAAGAGATAAAAAAGAACCATTTCATACGTGAAAAATGAACCGGTTCATATAGAATAGAGTGAAATATGAACCGGTTCATATAGAATAGAGTGAAATATGAACCGGTTCATATAGAATAGAGTGAAATATGAACCGGTTCATATAGAATAGAGTGAAATATGAACCGGTTCATATAGAATAGAGTGAAATATGAACCGGTTCATATAGAATAGAGTGAAATATGAACCGGTTCATATAGAATAGAGTGAAATATGAACCGGTTCATATAGAATAGAGTGAAATATGAACCGGTTCATATAGAATAGAGTGAAATATGAACCGGTTCATATAGAATAGAGTGAAATATGAACCGGTTCATATAGAATAGAGTGAAATATGAACCGGTTCATATAGAATAGAGTGAAATATGAACCGGTTCATATAGAATAGAGTGAAATATGAACCGGTTCATATAGAATAGAGTGAAATATGAACCGGTTCATATAGAATAGAGTGAAATATGAACCGGTTCATATAGAATAGAGTGAAATATGAACCGGTTCATATAGAATAGAGTGAAATATGAACCGGTTCATATAGAATAGAGTGAAATATGAACCGGTTCATATAGAATAGAGTGAAAAATGAACCGGTTCATATAGAATAGAGTGAAAAATGAACCGGTTCATATAGAATAGAGTGAAAAATGAACCGGTTCATATAGAATAGAGTGAAAAATGAACCGGTTCATATAGAATAGAGTGAAAAATGAACCGGTTCATATAGAATAGAGTAAAAAATGAACCGGTTCATATAGAACAGAGTAAAAAATGAACCGGTTCATATAGAATAGAGTGAAAAATGAACCGGTTCATATAGAATAGAGTGAAAAATGAACCGGTTCATATAGAATAGAGTGAAAAATGAACCGGTTCATATAGAATAGAGTGAAAAATGAACCGGTTCATATAGAATAGAGTGAAAAATGAACCGGTTCATATAGAATAGAGTGAAAAATGAACCGGTTTATATAGAATATAAATTGAAAAATTAAACGATTCGTATAGTATAAGTGAAAAATGAATTGATCCATACATACTAAAGCGAAAAATGAACCGATCCATATAGAATAAAGTGAAAAGTTGACTCGTTCATATAGAATAGGGTAGACGGTTCAAAAAAAAACTTTATTTTTGATGTAATGATGTAGACATATTCATTATATCAAGCCTTATATTCAATAAAAATATCGTGTACATATCACTTATGTTCACCGTTTGAGAAGAGAATATGTATGTCATTCATTTTTCTATTACGATAATGCTATACATTTAAAATTTCTGTTATATTGCGAAGGTTTCTTGCCGAAAAAGGAAGAAAAATGGATCAAGTTTTAATATTTCTATTTAAAATAAACTTCATATTTTTATATTTTTCCACGCAACAATTTATTGAACATAACTGTTTCTTTTTTTTTTGGCTTCATGTCAATTAGTTTTTCCTCTTTTTGTTTTGATGCCATTCACACTAAAATATTCCGAAAGTTTTTATTAAAAAAAAAAAAAAAAAAAAAAAACGATCTTGTGCAGTATATGGAAAACTTTAAGCCGCTTTGCAAGTGCATGTAAACACTAACTCAATTTAAAACTTTATTTTTATTTTTGGTTGGTATAATTCTAGGTTTTTTCTCTTATCAATGGAATAATAAAGTTTTAAGCAATTTTTTCTTGCTGCCATAAGTTGAGGTTATTTTTTTTTTCCTAGCATTAGAAATAAATTAAAGTTTTGAGTGAGGTTTTTGAATTGTGGTGTTAAGGAAAATAGATACGGAGTTTGTAGTAGACGTAAAGGCATGACTAAATTTTTAATTAAATTAAAAAATCAGTTGTTAAATTAATAAAGGAAAGGAATCAAAAATATATAACAAGTTAACTACTGCAAATAAAATGAGGCAAATTTATGTGAACTTGCATTTATATTTTCAAGGTCATCTCAAAATAACTTTAATTAAAAAAACTTGAGCAAAACAGCTTGAACTTTTTAAGAATTATTCTCTTTTGCTTTTAAGTTTTACCTTTTTAAAATGATACCCTAGAGAATTAAATAAAAATTTCATCTCATACTTATTTCTTTACAAAAATATTTCTTCTATAATTTCTTTCAATTGCAAAAAGGGGTAAAATTTCCATTAACAAAAGAAATTATGATTTCAATACCTTTTATAGCAATAAAATTCCTTTCTCCTTGGCATACGTGTCCTTCGTTTTATGTTTTTCGTTTTCGGTTTTCATCTTTAATAAACAGAAAAATTATTCACGAATAGTGTGTGTGTGTGTAATAACAATAATATTTTGTGTAAATTTTATGCATTAAAGACGTGCTGTTATTTGGTGACATAAAACTACAACTATATTTTTATACCAAACTTGTTCTCTGTACTTTTTTTTTGGTTCTTTAAACAAGCAAAAACAGAATTGGGACACATACATATTTTCCTCTACACAAAAGGACCAGCAGAAAATTAAGACAAAAAAATTAAAAAAGCTACAATTTCCATTGAAAGTAATATCAGTGTAACACTATGAACCCATAAATATTTCATGTGTAGAAGCGCAGCAGAATAAAAGAAAAAAATAATAATAATAAGAAGAAAACTCTTATTTTTTACGCTTAAAAAATGCACAGTATCGTTTTTCATTCAAGGAAAATAGTTAAAATTTTCTTGAGAGAATAAAAGAGTAATATGGAAAAAATGTACTTGCATATGTTGGTTATTGGCTTGTGGAAGTGTAAATGTTTGTACTTTGTTATAAATATATAATGGTTAGAATATTTTACCATGTGCTGGCTTTTGGAAAACATAAATTAATAAAATTATACAAAAGTAGTTGTTATGGATTAAAGATTATGAAGGTTAAATTTTTGAAATGGTATATATCCCCATTAAACTGTTATACATGTTTTTCCCTATTTTAGAACCGTTTAAATTTTCGCCCTATTCTTTATGTACCGGTTCATTTTTCACATTGTTCTATGTAAACCAGTTAATTTTTCACTTTAAGCTCAATGGACGAGTTCATTTTTCACCCTAGTTTAAATGAACGTGAACCTGTTCATTTTTCACGCTATTCCAAATGAACCAGTTCATTTTACACCCTATTCTAAATTAAATGGTTCAGTTTACAACCCATTCCAATTGAACCAGTTCATTTTGACCCAATTCTAAATGAACCAGATCACTGTACACCTTATTCTAAATGAACCGGTTCATTTTACAATCTATTCTATATGAACCGGTTCATTTTCACCCAATTCTAAATGAGCCGATTCATTTTTCACCCCATTCTAAATGAACTGGTTAATTTTTCAACCTATTCTAGATGCACCGGTTCAATTTTCACTTTATTCAAGCTGAAGCGTTTTATTTTTCACGTTGTTCTAGACGAAATTTTCAACCAATTCTAAATGAGCCGGTTCATTTGACACTTTATTTTAAATGAGCCGGTTCATTTGACACTCTATTTTAAATGATTCATTTTTCACACTGTTCTATATGAACCGCTTAATTTTTCACTTTATTCTATATGAACCGATTCATTTCTCATTATATTCTATATGAAACGAACAGGTTAATTGTTCACCCTATACACTTTAAATTACTCATTTTTATTTTACAGTCGTATTCTTTTGTCGCTTACTATAAATGCACGTGTTTTGCACGGAAAACTTTTGGATTTGTTTTTATTTTTTTTTATTTATTTTTTTTTTTTTTTTTTTTGAAATAAAAGATTTTGGTAAATTTTGTTGTCTTTTACTTTTTTGCTTGTTTTAGTGACAAATACGGTTAAAGATTCGCATTTTCGCTTATTTTCCACAAAAATTCTCGTTATTCTTGTTTTGTTATTATTGTTGTCTCTCTACGTATTTGCTGCAATGCAGTTAGTTTTTAGCTTTTGTTGTCTTGCTACAAATAGCGTTACATACTTACTTATGTATGTGAATATGTGGTTTTGCCAATATAGGGACTTTTGTCTCCACATGTTGTACGAATGTATTCGTGTTTGTTTCACAAGGATTTTTTTTCTGTGTGCGCGTTTATATACATAAATGAATGAACTGGGTTTTTTTTTATCTGTACAGAAGAATAAAAAAGAAACGTTTAGGTTCTATGTGGTTTCCTTCAAATAATGAATGATAAAAGCAGGAGGAGAATAAAAAGAGGAAAAAAGAAATAACAACGAACAAATTCAATTGCCTGCGTTTCCTTTTGTTAGAAATTCCCAACAAGAGCAAAATTTCACAAACGAAATCTGAGCGTGTAGAGGTATGTGAAGATTTTTTTTGCTCCTTGTTTGATTTCCTAAATTCCTATTTAGTTACTGGGGGGGTATGTTTGTTTTTGTTATACGATTTCTTTCCATGGGTATGACGTTGAACATTTTGTCGCTTTTGTTCAAAATCAGAAAAAAATTAGTTTTTCACAGATTTTTTTTCATTTCTCTTTCTAGCGATTTGGAAAAAAAAAATATATTATGTGTAGTTTGAAAATGTAATCACGTTGATGTTGAAATCAGCGCAATTTGTGGTAAATATTGGAAACGAAAATAAAATGAAAATATAGAATGTATAAAATACGTTCAAGAAGAACGTATTGTTTGATATATGAAGGATTGATTGAAAATTATAATAAGCATGAGTATGAAATTGAAATCAATGGGAATCTTACCAATGTGAAGAAAAAAACTGAAACCCATTTAAGTACAATGTGTGTTTTTGGGTATAAATTTAATGGATGAAATATTTTTTTCAAAAAACTTAAAAAGAGATTAAATTATCTAAATTGCATTAATAGATTTTTAATAAAATATTTTATCTATAACTATGTATATCAGTAACAATTATTTAAACGTACCTAAAAGCAGATTTTACTACAAAATATAATATTGCTCCTAAAACTATGCAATATATTTTAAGCTAGTTGTTATATAGTTTCAAGAAGATACAAACTAATAAGCTTTTCTTTTACAAATGAGAATGTTTTATATAAAGAAAACTTTTATTTATTTAAAATGAAGTCAATCAGTAATTATTATATCATTTAAAAATTTAAAATTATATTAATAATTTAAATATTTAAAATTCTTGCTTAAATTACTCATTCTCTCTACTCCCAATCAGCACACCAATCATTTTTATATTGTTTTTTTTTTTAATTTTAATAATTTTTATTGCTGTGTTGTCCTTCTTTTTACAATTTTTCATTCAACATGACTTTCGTCAAAACTTTATTTTTCCACTAAAATCATCAAAAACAAAAACAACAACAAAAAGGAAAATAAATATATATTTATTTTCTTTAATATTGCTCAATCTAAAGTTTATTTTGTTGTTTTCGAATTATTGTTTTGTAAGCTTTTCAGGAGAAAACAAAACTGCTGATGTTTCTTTTTTATTACTTCTGTTTACTTAAAATAACAAAAACAGAACAACTTTTTTTTCTTAATTTTTTCACAAAAAAAAAAAAAAGATGCGAAAAGAAGCGAAAAGAAATCCTTCTGCTTAAAGATTAAAAAATAATATAGAAGGCAAGTAAGAGTAAATTACACTTTTTTAGTTGTTACTGTAAGTTGTGTCAAGTAAATAAGTTTTATATCCTTTTTATTTTATTTTTTGTAGCATAACTTTTTTATGGGCTTTTTGACGTATAGAAAAGAGAAAGAGTAAAATAGAGAAGTAAGTAAACAAAGTTTTTGTTTGTAGTTTTTCAACTTATTTTATTTAATTTCTTTTTTTCGTCCCAACGAGACATATTTTGTGGCTTTTTATTGGAAATTTTTTGAAAAAAAAAACTCTTTCCTGTCACACAATTTCTGTTAAAGATTTTTATCTATCTGGAGTGTAATATAAAGGACGTAATAAATCAAAGCATATAAAGCACTTGAAATTTTGTTCTTTTTTTTTATTTTTTTCTTATCTATAAATAAAGTCAATGTCCTTTAAATAGTATTACGAAAAAGCATGTAATTATATTATTATTATTATTTTTTTTTTTTTGTAATATTTAACAAGAGTTTTATTTAAGATAAATAATATTGACATGTTATTTTTTCTCTGAATTCTCCAGAGTTTAATTAAATGTTTATTTAAATTAGTTTTTTTTCTAAAATAATATAATTTTTATGTATTCAAATTATTACACTTTAAAGAATTGTTGTTTTTTATTACAGCCTTAAGATATGCTTTGGATTTATAGCCATATTATAAAATGATTCACAGTGTGGAAGGGAATAAATGAAATTGAATTAAAAGTTAGGAAATCATGAAATTAATATAGGACATTTAAATTAAATTTTGAAAATCCATTAGATAAATGCTTTACTTTGCTTTTAGCCTCGAAATCCAAAACCGAAAACCTATTTCCGGTTTTACAAAATGTTTTTTAAAGGCGATTAACCGGTTTTTTAAACGTGTAATTTTACTCAGAAAAGAAGTCCAAAAAAATGAATAATAATAATAATAAAAATTACATTAAAATAGATACCTTATTTAAATTGGAAAATTCTCTTTAAATGGTTGAAATAAACTATTGAGTGAGCACGAAAAAATTAGTTACTTAAAATTGTTGGTATAATTTTTAAAATACTATATAATTATTCAATCACAAAATAAATTTTATTTCATTTCGGAAAGACATATTTTCAATTATTAGGATTAGGAATTAAATACTAAATATAAGTAATTAGATAAATAAAATAAAAATAATGTGCATTTCAAATTAAAAAAAAAAAAAAAAAATTGTTTCTCGAAAGATAACGTGAAATAAGAAATTTTAATTTTGAAATTATTCTTACCAAAATTAATTATCTTTTAGAGTAAAAATTATATGCACGCAAAAATCAAGGCTTTTGTTAAAAAAATAATATTTTCTTGTTAAAAAATTTAAATAACTGAAAACGGATTAGACGGTTTTTTCAAGAGTACAAAACTGATCAGTCAATTTTTTCTAAAATGCGATTTTTTGGTTAAACCGAAAACCGATTTTCTAAAGAGATTGGTTCTTTTGATATTCTAATAAAAACGCAAGAAATTATTTCTAAGATTATTTTAAATATATATTTCGTTTCATAATATTAGTTCTATATTTCCGAATATAATATAAATTCGATTTTTACTACTTTTAAAAAATATTTTTTTATTTTTTTAAACTTTTAAAACCTAGTATTCTCTGAGTTTCCAAATATACAAATACAAATTTCGTATACGTTTGGCGTCAAAAATTAAACATAAGTTTTGTAAACTTTCACATTTTATTTACAAACTTATTACAAAATCTTTAAAAAATGTCAAAAAATAATGAAAACGATAAAAAGAGCTTCTAAATTAAGAATATACTACCATTTTCTACTTTTTTTGGTTTTATTTTTTTAGAGAATAAACTATAAAGGTCTTCATATCGAAACTCTTCGGAAGACTATTATTCAGATTAAGATTTTTTTATACCCTTCACCACAGGTGAAAGGGTATATATAAATTTGTCATTCCGTCTGTAATATCAACAAATTTCACCGGTTTATGTGTTCTAGATCCTTGTAAGAAGAAACCTAGATAGAATGAGTAAGGACCAAGATTTTATTCAAAAATTAGTGAAGGTATCTCATTTACAATTTACGCGAAAATATTTTAAATAATAAAACTTGTTTTAAGATCTTTAAATTGTTTTAAATATTTTTGTGTAATTTGTGAATGATATATCCTCACTAATTTGTGAATAAAATCAGAATTTATACCCTGATTTTATTTGCAACAAATATATCTTTATAATCAAAGAATAAAAATGTGCATTTTTGCCATTTTCAAATTTTATGTTTTTTTATTTTTTCTTTTAAATTTTGTACTAAATTAATTTATTTTTTTTTTTTTTTACAAAAGAGGCTTAATATCTAAATAACAGTTAAGCGTATTAAAAAATAATGTGAGTATAACTGAAAGCAATTTTAATTAGAAGTTTTCTTTGATCCAAAGCTTCAATATATGGTGCAACTTCGCTAATCCAAAGTGAAAAAAATGGTTTGTAGGCTTAGTACTTCATAATAACGCGTATCCGAATTAACTGAGAAATACTGTGCCGCAGAATCAGTGTTACTCCGTGTTATCAATTATGAAATTTTAATGTATAAAATAACTTTTTATAACAATTTTTGCATTTGGTCAGCTGAAATAGAGTTCAAAGGTAATGTAATACTTTTTTTGCAGAAGAGAAGCAAAAATTAAAACAAAATATGCAAATTAATATGCATTATTAAGAAAAATATGACAAAATATACATTTTCAATTAAGTATGCAAAAATATGCACTAACAAATTAATGACGTTTTTTTTTTTAGAAAAATGTGTGATTCGGAGATGACCACATAAGGTGGTTTTTAAATGCTTCGGAAAATAAGATGCATACATAATTATAAGTTATGTATAGAAAGTTCTTTTGGTTCTAGAAATTGCTAGATGATTATAGAGATTAATTTTGCCATTAGTATGTGTATATAAAAAAAAAATTGATAAGTTAACAACCCGTAATATTATATTATGATGTTTTAAATTAAGTAAAAAGTTGTTTAATTATGTTTAAATATTTTAATTTTCAAAATGATTCGAAATTAAATAAAATTTTGTTTTATATTAATTTACGATATCGATTCAGCTACGTTCACAACTAAACTATCTTTAAAAATTAATAAGTTATTTTATCATAATTATTTCCTATAACAAAAGAATTATAGTTTACTAAATTGCCTTAATTTTATTTCATAAGTTAACTGTTTGTAATTGCACTGCTTTATTTTGCTAAACACACTCTTTGAAGATCACATGAGTTACAATCGTTAAAAATAGCAAATTTTAATATTTTTATTATAGTACAAACTACAAATTAATACAAAAAAAAAAAAAAAAAAAAAAAAATACTGAAAAATAATTCTAAAAGT
The DNA here is from genome assembly GCA_932274085.1 of Protocalliphora azurea. Taxonomy (NCBI): domain Eukaryota; kingdom Metazoa; phylum Arthropoda; class Insecta; order Diptera; family Calliphoridae; genus Protocalliphora; species Protocalliphora azurea. The sequence goes on from OW026520.1 coordinate 40,193,616, forward strand.
GCTAGAAAAAGTGCCAGGTGCTAGATTCATTTTACTATATGATCCAATTTACTATATGGATCAATTTTTCTCAATCTTATATTTACATTAATAATCTTTTCCACCTACTCAAGTTTATAAAATAAGAAAAAATCTGTTATCTTTTAAAATCTGTATTTAATAATGTACCAAACAATTATTCAATTAACATTAACCACTTTTAGGTTTCACTGTGAATTTATTATATTTTGCATTATATATTTAACATTTTATGCAATTTTCAAGTTATATGATTTAAAGTATACCCTAAGGCTTAAAAACCAAAATATTTATAAATATTTTTATATATGTACATAAGAAAACTAATTTAGATTTAATTATAATAAATTTCTTAAAATTCTTATTATCTAAAGCAAGAATTAAAAGAAATGATAAAAAACAACACATAAAAAAAACACGTTTTATTAAATTAAAAAAATAAATGAATTTTGAAATATTAATAAAGAAAGTGTTATTCCTTTTACTATTTTATGTCCCCAATCACTACAAATTACAAAATGTTTATTACAAAATTAAACAAAACGAACTTTTGGCAGGGGTCTTATATAGGACATGTGGTGAATTGACCACCGATACTTATATTTAGTATAATGTTTATTTCTATAAATCATACATATGTACAATATTATGTTCATACTGACTTTTATATAGGATTTATGCACTTCAGGGTAATTCCGATAAGGGATGATTATCGATCGATCCATATAAAATTTGGAGTTGTATTTTTTACCTATTATAAAACTTATTGGTATTAAATATTAACATAATAAATACTAAGATTTCTTAAGAATTTATACACATTAAAGTGATTTTCGGAAGTGGGGTTCATATTGGACAGATGTTCATGATATTTGGCAAGCGAATTTATACTTTTGTAATACTTATTTGCACCAAAGTTAATCAAAATATTCCTATTTTTAAGGCATTTATGAGTGTTAAAATTCCGGAAAGACATTTGTATGGGGTCCAGGTAAAATAATGCGCCGATCATAACCAAATTTATATTCTGTAAAAAAATCATAGGTACTAAATTTCATCAAAATATATTTAAAATTGTGACCTGTACTTTGGGCACAAGGTTTACGTAGACGGCCAGCGAGCCTACCAGACGACTCAAAAAGTGATTCTGAGTAGAAAGGTATACTTTTAGGAGGGGCTACGAAGATTTTTTCTGTGTACAACCACATATGGTGGTGTAGGGTATAAAACTTTAAAATTAAACAACCTAAAGGAAAATTATTCAAATAGCTTTAATAAACTTAGAAAAAAATAAATAAAATCATATTTCAGAAGAAACTAGTTGAAAATAGAATAAGAAAATAGAAATGAATTTTTATTATTAATTACAATAATGGTAAGCGGACGAAAATCAACGGCTGGAAAAAATGGCAGAATTTAAATTCAATACTAAATCTTACTGGAGTGCATTTTAAAGTTAACAATACTACCATTGACTTTCTAGACTAAGGACTTAATAAATTACGTAAAATATTCTATATTTCAAGAAAAAGTTTTTATCGTATATAATAAAGTTTTAAATTTATTTTTACTCAAAAACAGTCAAAAAGTTAAATTCCTTGTACTTACTCCAATAAGCATTTAATGTCAGCTCATACATAGAACTTTTAAAATTTATCTAGATAAAAACAAAAAGGCAAGTGTTTTGTTATCCTGCACTTTTTTCTATTATTATTTTTTTACTATTTTTCGGGCTTATATCCTCAGTATTCCATATATCAGCAAAATGTAGCCCAAAGTTTTTTTTTCTTTTTGTATAAAAATTGTTTGTGAAAAAAACAATCTAGTTTCCTGTTTACGTTTTCCATGAAATACAAAAGAATAAACTGCAAATAAAAACAGCATAAACACTTTTGCAGCTCTTTTTATCTTTTTTTTTAAATCACTTTTTCACACACAATATTTATGACAGAGTTATGAGAGTGTTAATAAAGTTTTCAAAACATAAATAGACAATAACAATAATAAAAAAAAAAAAAAAAATTGTAACAAAGAAAGAGAAAAACTAGGACACAATTTTTATTTATGATAGAGCAGAGAATAAAAGGAAGATAAAAAAACAGATATATGACATTTAGATTCCAATATAGAGATAGAGAAAGAGGAGTTTAATACTTTCTTTAGATTATCAGTATTCCAAACAAATGCGTTTGATCTTTATAATCGTTACTAAAAGTTCTAACGACGTAAAATTAAACATTTTAGGTAGAATGCATTTAATAAAGACTTTAGTTTCTTTATTACAAAATATTGTTGTAGCACTACTCTTTTTTTAAGCAGATTCAATTCGAGGTATTTTTTTATGCTGGACTTACAGAACCTGATAATAAAAACGATCATAAAATATGCAATTTAGGTTATTTAATATGTTTTTTTACAGTAAATTGACATATCTCTCCGAGATAATTTTATCTAAAGAATCTTTGCTATATCGTTAATAACATTCAATGGGACTGGTGCACTGTAGGAAGACCGTATTGTTGTAGAAGTCACAATGGGTAGATGGATATTCCAGTTTAAACTTACAATACCGACTATACACTCATTAGCAGCAAAACTATGGGAGTTTAGTTGTTGCTAAATCGATTGGTTGAGTTTTATATTAAAAACCTACGAAAATTGCCTGTTATACTTTTTGCGAGTCCAAAAATAAATAATTTTCTGATAAAAAACATAATTTATTATTCCCTTCTTGAGAAACATAAATAAAATTTTCCAACTTTTAGCCCTAATGATTCAAAAAATCTAGTATAATCGATAATTATTATAAAAGTATTTTACTGGACCTAGGATATGTTTACATTAGAGCAAGGTTTCCCTGAAATGTTGTTACGAACCTCTAGGGGTCCGCCAAAGTTGGATTCTACAGGTGTCTTTCATTTGGATGGGGGGAAATATAAAAGCAAAGGAGAAAGGAACCACGCAATTGGTAAACTTTTAATAAAGCCTTATTTTGCTGTCACTGAAGATATAATGTTAGATAAGTCCACATAAGAGAAAGTCATGAGAATCCCTCTGTCAGATAACTCTGAAAAAAAAAATAATAATAATGATGTTTCTAATTTAAGCCAAATTTTAATTTTATTGCAGAAAGTTTTTTTAAAATTGACGAAGGAAAATAAAGAAAATATAAGGGAAATATGCTGAAGAGATTATACGAATTAAAGACAGAAGTAGACATTTTTCTTCTAGACAAAAATGAAGATCTTTATAAAAAATTTACAGAAAATTTTTTTGAGGTGTTAAATAATCTTAACATTAAACTATAATTCAGACAAATTAATATATAAACTATATTTTATTCAATGAGTGCTTTTATGTACAAAATAACTTGGATTCATCTGATATTCAAAAACAACACATGAAAATAATAATAATAATACACACGATGAATTTTCCCGATATAAACTAATTCCTGGCAAACGTAATCCATTGATGACATACCCAATAATTTTCACGACTTGAAGATTCAAGTCTATCAAAGCTGACTTTGTTTGTTATAAAGTTTACCCGTAGGTTGGGAGTGAAGCATTGAAATGTTTGCTATAGTTTGTATCTACATATTTATACGAAACTATTTTTTCTGCCAATACAGTGCATAAAATCCAAATTTAGATCACGATTGGATGTGTAAAATGAAGTAAGATGTGCTTCTTCAGAAATTACTCCCAATGTTTAAAAGTAAGTAAAAACAAATACATTTTATTACATTTAATATTTTTTTAATTTCTTTGTATAACATTCTACTTTGTATAACATTAAAAATATTTTATGAAAATAATATTTTTGCGTTCTCAAGCATTAATTGTTTATGAACTTTAAAAGGTCCATAGTTTTCAAATTTAATAAATAAATTTTATTTAAAATATATACTTTTTGAGTTTTTAATATTTTTCATTTCTACTATACTATAAATCAAAATGTGCCAAAGGGGTCTGCGAAAAGATAAAAATTTCTAATAGGGTGCGTGAAGTATGGAGGGGTGGGGATCCCATTAGAAAAAAAATTAGAGGAGAACCACTCAAACAATATTTATTATTGATGAGTATACAAGAGAAATATTTAAAAAGTTTTAAAAATAGAACTTCAGTTTCTTATCAGCGATTAAAAATCAAGAGTCCAGTACATTTTGTTAGAAATGTCTAACTAATATCCCAAATATAGACAACTCTCAGTTGTTCTTGTAACCGCTATAACTTTTTTGTAAATTTCATTCTAAGAGGTAAAGCCCAAGAGATTATTATATTCATACAGGATGAAGTGAAGTAAGGTTTGCAGTACAGTTGAATTTATGAGGTATCATTGTCACCCTTACCAATTATTAAACATTAATTGGGGTCTGTAAGGTCTGTGCGTGGCTAGTAAATACTTAGCCTATTTCTCTATCCCTACAGTTCAGTATCAGTTTAGTCAGAACTACTCTTGATTTTCGCATTAGGTTCCTTCGACATAATAGGATGCTAGTGTGATAATCAGCATCCGCGATAGAGCGTTTCTATGCATGTCACTCTGTATCTCTAAATGTTCTCCTCTTGGTTTTCAAACTTTACTGAAAGTTGAGAGAATTACACGTACACAGATGTATAAATTTTCGCTATTGATATTTAGGAAGAGAGAAATGTGTCATGTTAAGTTCGAAATGTCTATACGAATGTATTCATTATCTGCACCGGATTTGATACCTTCATGTTGAAGTACTAAGGATACCGGAACAAGAAATGACCTTTGGTTGTAGTATCAATGACTGGAGGGAGGAGTGGTTTTGCTACTTGAAGCATATTCAAAACGATATGGTCTTGTATTACTCATTGTATGATTGGGCGTTTGTGTATACTCTCACAAACAGATAGCTCATTAAATTATTGTTGAGACGCATTCATTCGATTATTTTTATTTTAATTTATCCAAATTTATTATGTTTTTTTTTTCGTCTGATTTTCTTAAAGATAGCCCAAACTTAGTTTGTGATCCGGAAGTCTTCGATGATCATATAGAAGAATTGTGCAATTATTGAATTAGCATTTATTAAATACTGTTAAAAATCTGATGCCCTACATCCTCTCTTTAAACATCGTTTTGTCAATACATTTACAGTGGCCAGTGGGTTAAGAAGGTAATTTCTTAGTTTTCTAAACATTTATAAGTCTTCTTATGAAGCATTGTAGGGACGTAACATTTATAATACTTTGTAGCACCATTCCTTTTCTGCACATTTGCACTATCATTCCCCTAGACAATTTTATAAACATAAGCAAGCAGATTTTTCTGTGGTCATCAAAAGATTAAGCTAAATTAGGAAAAAACTGTTAAGTACAGATTTTTCTTTGAATAATTGAATAATATTAATCCTGTATGTGTTCAAATTGTAGACTACATGGTTAAATCAATAACGAAGAATTGATAACGAATTGGTATCAACTTGATACCACATCAATGTCGAATTTTTATTTTTATTTAAAAATGTCGTCACTTTAATTCAATTCAACGTTCGACAGGAGACAATGAAAACTTGGTGCAAAGAAAAAAACTCAGTGTAAATTTTCTTAGCAATATTAAAAGATATAATCATAAAATGTAATATATAATATAAATTTTTTCACAAAACATTTTTTATTGCGTTAGTTCTTTTTCTTTTTTTATGGTTTGTGCGAAATGTTAGATAGGGCCGGCTGCATTTTCGATAACGATATATTTGATTATGTGTATTATAAGTTGTAAATTTCATCATATTTTTTTTTTTTTTTTTTTTTTTTTTTTTTGACTAAGTAAGTATAAAAAAACTTGTAATGCGTAAATTACAATTTGTTCTTATGACAGTTCTTTTATATTACAAAAAAAAAAAAAAAAAAAATTAAATTTAAAAATTAAAAACTAAAGTTTCTTCTTTATTTAATATACATATTTTTTTCTAAATCTATGTAAATCTAAAACAAAAAAATTGTTGCAAGTGTCAGTAGAAAAGAAAAAACTATGTTAGAAATAAAAAATAAACAAATGACACTTGAAACAGAGTTTGAGAAGAAATAAGAAATATCAGAATGAAACAGAGGTAACTTATTAAAAAATTAATAAAAACTTTAAAGTAAGAAAGTAAAGAATATCAGCAGAAATTATGTTTAAAGCTCTTAAATACACAGCATTGCTTTTGAATATTAAATTTTAGTAAATTGAAAGATATAGTCCTTTTGTCAGGTTCTAAAGATTCTTTAAAGAGTAATCATAAATCTCTACTGATATTCCAAGAAAATCGTTTGTCAAAATATTCTGGAGCCAAAAACCGACAAAACTACTTAAATGCTATTTCTAATGCACTAACACTTATACACACATACACATAAATCTAAATGAATATTTCAAAAATTTATATTTCTATGAAATTCTATGTTGAGTTTTGCACAAGAAAGAAAAAAGAAAGTAAGTAAGCAGTAAAATGACAACAACTAACAACTGAATATGAAAATAAAAATGAAAACAGTTATGATGGCAACTATTGTTACAATAACAACAAACAACAGTTGCAAGTGGCAATCGTACGAATACATGAATTTGAGTAAAAGTACTGGAAGACGTTTCAGTTTCAAATGTAAAATTCCTTGTAGTTAAGGTGTGATTTTTTAAAATGAATTTTCTAGTTGCTGCATATTTGTTTTCTCACACTCTACCTAGTGTTCCTCTTGCTTTTTTATGATTTTGCAAACATCAGCAAAAATGTCAACAAATATTTACAAAAGGAAAGTGACAGTACAGTAAAGTTTGTTAGCTAGGAAAAGGAAAAATAACTGAAAACGACCTGGTACTTAGAACGATGCTAGAAATGAAATAAGAAAAGTTAAAAGTTATTATGATGTCCTATATATAGGAGGAGAAGAGGCCGTTAAATATTAAAAGTTGCAACTAAAATAGTTAGACAAATAAAAATAATTATTACTTGGAATTTACAAATTAGGGATCATTCTAATTCGATTTAAGATTTAGTAGACATTTTTTTCTTAAGTTCTTTTAAATCTAAAGCACATTTCTTGAGGTTAAAGCAAAAATACTTTTCTACCCAAGCTATGCTTAGGGGTTAATTTTATTCCGTATACATAAGTTTGTCATCCCGTTTGCAATTTCTACAATACTCATCTAAGACACCAAAAAGCATATATTTCCTGTATCTTTATTGATAGGGAAGTCGATATAACGATATCCGTCTGTCCGTCTGTCTGTTGAAATTGGTTTTAAAAAAATCCCACTTATCAGATATATATGTTTTATACATCAAATTATAGGAAATATTTCTCAGAATAACACCAGTAAAAATCAACAAAATCGGTCTATCAATACCCGAAATATCGCGAAGAAGCGTCTAAAAACGTATTTGTTTTCGTCTTCTCTAAGTCCCTATATAAACTAGCGATTTCGTTTTTGCACAGAAAATTCGGGGTTTTTTTTTTTTTTTTTTTGAAATGCTTCTTCGGTTATTAGCAACTGAGATATCGGTCAAAACGCATTCTTGGACATTGTAAAGCTTCTATATAAGCTTCAGAATTTGCTTTTATAAAGATGTGTTGTAAATATTTTTTTTTAAATTTCGGGTTTTTGAATTAACCACATCGGTCCATAAATAACCGAGTTATGGGTACACACACAAACATATATAAAAAGCATTTCGATTACTTTCAGTATTGTTTTTTTTTTTTTTTTTTTTTTTTTGCATAAGCAAGCAGTAGTTATTGATTGTATGTACCAGTATTGCCAGGGGTAGCTTGGAAAAAGTTACAGGTTTTTGTCAAATTTGAAAAAATAGGTATTTATTTTCTATTTAAAATTTGGAATAAAATAATACAAAAATTTGGGTATAAATCACAATCACCAGCAAGCGCACTTGATTTTAAATAATGTTGGTAATGATTCAGTAGTACTCTCACTTCTGATTAAAAGTGTTGCCTGCTCACTCATAGCTTATGAGTTATGAGCCTTTAAAGTTTTGATAAATTTTTTCTGAATACTTTATTAATACACACGTGATTTAAATTATATTAAAAGTACAGAAAAATATCTTTCTAATGATAAATTTTTAAGAGGAAAATACGATTTTAATTGATAGTATTGACTGATATCATATATCTATTCTTGAGGATGGCCGAAGGCCGGCGACAAAGAACAACCTTTATTAACTTTCCAAAAACTATTTCAACCGTACTTGAATCTTGATTTCTTCCAAGATTAGCTTTGTACCTCTTCAAGCCGAAATATCAGGCCTTTCAAAGGTTAACTCTTTTCGTGTTTAAAAATATTTTTATTAAAATCATATCTAATATTTCAATTTATATAAAAAAGACACCATTTTCTTAAGTGTGTAACCAATTTAAAATCACATTACTTAAAGCTTCTACATTGAATCCTTCTCAAATAAACGAAACAAAAAAATAATCTTTTATATTTTGGATACTAATGTTTTTAATGAAAACATAGTTACAGTTATTTTTTGTGTAATTTTGTAGACCGAAAAATGTATTTAAAAAAACTAAATATGTAATTTCATGAAAAGAACATATTTCAAATTTTGGTCTCTATAACAGAAGTGATGTGATAAGAGGTAAATTTATTGTTTGTAAATATTTACATAATTTACGTATGTCAATGATATAATTTTTATAAATAGTACTTAATTTTATTGAAGCGATAAAAAGTTACGAAAATGCAGTTAAACATAAAAAAAATACGTGGAGAGTTGAAAAGTTACGAAATATGTAACAAATGTAACCAAACTGGTATATACATACACATTATGTATGTTTGGATGTTTTTTAGTTGGAAGTAGAAGCATTGTAATGGCTCTGTGTTGTTGTTATTTTTTTGTATAATCATGTATCATCTACCCATCAAACACAGAGTCATCATATTTCAAACGTTTGAAAAATGATGTGTTTTTCCTTTAATATCAATGGTTAATTCAAATCTTCATCAAATTTGGAGAAAAAAATATTTTTTTTTTTTTTTGTTGAGAATACTATTATTCTCAAAACATTATCAAACCATTTTCAAACGTTCACATTTGAGAAAAAATTGATTTTAAGTCATTCTCAAATTTTAAGTGAAACCTTTGGTTTGATGGGTACATACAAACAAATGTACATAAATTTAGTAGTCATCAGAAGCTATCAGCGTTGTCGGTGTTGTTTTATTTTTAAGGAAGCAACGCTTGATATGATAGTTTAACTATGTGTTTACGTTTTTGTAGTTTGGAAAAAATGTAGATTATTTTTGTAAGTATAAATCTGAAAATTTGAAAGCATACTTTAAGGCATAAATTTTATTATTTTTTGGAAATGGTGGTGGAGGGTATTAAAAATTCGGCATAGCCGAATATAGCGCTCTGAATTGTTATTAACTAAATTTGTCTTATTTCTTCATCAAAGCAAACGTTTTTTAAATCAGTTTAAAATAATAAACAATAAAATTTCATAATACTTATGTTTCAACCCAATACTATGCTCTACTTTTAAAATGTTTATGTCCTTTTAGATATTCTTAACATTTCAGAGAAACATATTTACAATAAATTTAAACCATGTTTTATAGCCTACTTGAAGGTTTCTCTACACTTTTTTTATATCTAAAATAATCCCATCTATTTACATAGAAACATTTTGGGGTCATCAAACATAAGAATCTAAAACGGAGATGACTTAAACATCATGACATTTTCTTTTTATTAACTTGAACATTTTTATGAAAAGCAAAAACATAAAAAATATAAAATAACATAAAAGAAAGGCAAACGAATGGTAAAAAAATGTAGCCTCAAAAGTTTGAAATGACAAGCTCTTAAAATAACTTCCTGTTTGCTTATGAAAGTTCAGAGAAAAAACATATAAAAAAATGTATATACATATAATGGAAACATTTTTCAACTTACCTTGCACCCACTAGTAAAGAATCACCATCACGCGTTACCAGTTTGAAGTGATCCACGGCACTTTCATTTCCGAGAAATTTTAAAACATCTTCAGGACCTGAAAAAAATAGAGAGAAAAATAAAATACAATTGAATTAAAATAAAGCAGGTTTAATTTTTTCTAAAGGAAATATGTTGCAAAAAGAAATCCTTGGCAGGACAATTGGAGCATATATAAAACACCAACAACAAAAAAACATTCAACGTTATTACAAATACAAAAGTACGACTAATTAGACAGTTTTCAGTTTTTTTTTTTTAAGAATTTTCTTTCTGCAAAAAAAGGGAACAATTAAAAAGCTCTGACAGCGCGTTATATGTACGGTGGCAGAGAGGAAGAGAGAAAAAGATAAAAAATAATAAGAGAGCAATTAACCAGTATATATTTTTTATTGCAGCTGTTAAATAAATATTATTTTCTTTTTATTTAAACAGTGTGAATGATAAGAGAGTAAACAAATTTGTTAAAATAAAAATGATGAAAGATATACTGTTAAAAGCACTTTCTTGTAGTTTGTGAGCGAAGTAGTACAATATAAAGAAAATTAGTTTATACATTGAGCGAGCGATTTAAAAAATCAAATTTTACAACTGAAGAAAGCAACTGAAAGTAGTTCTAAGGAACTACTTGTTTGTATATTGTACGCAAATATGTGTGTCTTTTTATTTCAGTGGTTAGTCTGATCTATTTATCTGATGTTTAACTGGTGTTTTGACACGATAAGCTTCAATGGCTCACTATTTAAGAGCCCTAAAATTATGGTAGAGCCTTACTACAAAGGCTAAGTAGTTCTCAATATTTACAATTATTTGTCCTAACTGCTCTTAGCAAGATATAACAAAACATTTTCCCAATTTGAACCAACTTCTCACTAATTCGTCCAAAAGTGCACATGAACTTTTCATGTTACCCTATTTCAAAGTTTTAGAAGACATTTTTTATATTGCAACTTTGTTTTTATTATACAACCCTGCCGCTACAGGTAGCAACTAGAAACTCACCAGTATACACCTACTCAACCAATCAACTTTAGTTTTTTTTCTACTATTTAAATAAATAAATGGTTGAAAGCCGGAACTGAAAAAAAGAAATAGCAATAAATGTGAAAATGTGAAAAGGACCAACAAAAGAAAGGAACATTTAACGCCTGACATAATACACACACACACAATTTATCGTCATTAGTTATAATCATGATTATTATAATGAAAACTCTTTCTATGGTTCGTCCTGCCTAGTTGTCTGACGGTCCTTTGGCCTGTCCTTCCTTCTATTATCGTTAAGGCTGTGTTTTCTGTGATGTTGACAACTTTTATGATGTTACAAATTATACCATGAAGTTGATGATGATGCTGGTTTCGCGCAACAAAATATAATAAAACAAAACAACGATATAAAAAGGGTTTATAAAGGTCCTTTTTTTCGCTCTCTTTCAGTACACAAAAACAATAAAATATAATAACAGGCATTTATTTAATAAAAAGAGAATTTTTGTCGACGTAGAAAAAATACATACATTTGAATTTTATATTTGTCGTTTATACAGCTTCTTTTTTCTAGCTATAGGAACAATAGAATCCTTTATTTTGTATGTGTGTAGTTGCATAAAAATTATGATAATTTTTTTAATGTTTTTGTTAAAGGATTAAAAATACAGAGGACAGAAAAAAATTTATTATCTTTTACAAAACACATTTATTTTAAATGGGGAAAAAATAGTCGAAGGAATATTAGTTTTTTTCTCATTTAAAATCGTTTGACTTTATCAACGTTTGTATTTTACCCCAGTAGTTTAAAGAAATCATAAAATAGTCATAATGTTTTTTTTTTCTATAGAGTATAAAAATCTGAATTTATTTGGAAAACTGAAAAGCTAAAAACATTTAGCTCATAACATTTGATACCTATCTATCTAAGACAGTTCTCAAAATTTTAACGTACTTTTGGAACTTATCTCAGGACAAAGAGAAAGCAAATTCTGTTGCCATCACAACGCGTAGCATGTGTATTTGTTATAATTAAATCATTTAGGGATTTCAGGAAATAAATATTGAGATTGATGCCAAAATACATAATGATACATTTTGACATCAACAGTAACTATGAGCTAAATTTTGGTGTAATATCATAATTAGTTTTTCTTCAAATGAAAATTTTACAAATTTCGTTCAAACACATAATTAACTTTTTGTATTGAGACACATGTCGAACATATAAAGCAACTGCTAGAAACGCACGTAAGCCACTAAATAGTCCACTAAACTGTCCAGAAATCAGTCCATTTTAAATTTATAGTATAGTATGTATAGATAGTAAAAATATTTAAATAATACTCAAAGCTAACTAAAAAATAAAATAGAGCTTAAAAAGAATCGAAACCATTCCAACAAAAACGTAACACAATAAAGCTCTTACGGAAGGTAATCCAGAGAATATTAAATATTTGATAAATAATTAATTATTCGTATAAATTTAAAACTTGGATATAACAGCCTTTAACAAATTCAAATTTACCAAAAAAAAAAAATACCTATTGATTTAATTTTTATAGGTTGAATTGTAAGCACTAAATTTTTTATGCTCAGTCCTTACATTTATAACTTAATTTCTCTTAAAACTATTAAATAAAATCCATCAAATTTAATTTTTAAGTCAAAAACCTGCTGGGTTTCTATATTTTTTTTTTAAGTGCACCACAATTTGTATACACTTCACATATATACGAAGTTCTTAAAATATAGAGTTCTAGACTACAAATCGTTAAGAATGAGTTCGTATTCCCAGCGCTCCTTATTTGTTTCCGTTTTTCTTAAAAAAATATTAAATTTTTTTTTTTAAATAAAAGAAATTAATTTGATAAGAATTTCTTGACATGTTAATGTAATTCTTTAGAAAATTTATCTTTGAATTACGTTTCAGGCTTTCTATATAAGTAACAAAGATATTAACAGTCGACACTTGTCATTGTAATTGTAATTTCGCTTGAAAGAAAAATAAAAAACTTTGCAATGTCAGAGAAGAAACTGTCAAATATCTTTATGTACTCGTATATACATATGTAGGTACTTAAAAAATTTATCTTTAAAATTTATTAAATAAAAATTCTTCTTGTGTTCGCCAGAATTCGAACGCATAAGCACACTTTAAAACTCCTAGCATTAAATTCTTACTCCATAGACCATATGACAATTTGAAGTTCTAAATTCATAAAATACTTTTATTTTATTTTGTATAAAAACATAATTTTTCAACATTGTTGAATTTGAAATATGTACAACATATAGCGTTTTAAATTGATTTTATATATCGCTACCTAAAATGCGAAAGACTGTCACCACAGTTCTTAATTTTCTACAGTAGAAGCAAAAAGCAATAAGAAAATGCAAAAGCCTGTAACGACAATTTTTAATCCTTCACTTAAAGCAAAACTCGATAAAACATAAAACGCTCCTCAAACCTAATTTTTCTAAAATGGAGAAAATTTTACGACTGCTTTGTTTATGAATTTGAAGTTACGGTGTTGTGACTTTTGTTAATATTGATGTAATTTTTGTAGATATGAATATGAAATTTATTGTGTAGATGTAGTTTGGATCCAATTATAATCCAATAAAAACCCAACATTTGATTTTTCAGTGCTTACGGCATTTTGCATTTTAAGTGATGATATAATTGTTTTTCAACAAAACTCCTATGGATATAGATAGTCTAGTGGAAGTGTTCTAGATTACAAGTTTTCAAGCCATAGTTCGTATCCTCTAGTTAGAATACAATTGATTTTTTTTTTTTTAATATGAACATATTTTTTGCTAAAAAAAAAAAAAAATAAGCTACAAGTAAATGTGAGATATTTTTTATTAAAAAATTATCACTTATGTTCAATTGAGTTTAAAGTTTTTAAATATAAATAGATAACAAGATGGTTAGTTTAGTTGTGTCTTAGAGCCAGGACTTCTGGAACCTGTTTAGGTAGGAGTTCTGAAGAAGCTTACTTTACTTTTAAGTAAAAGAGAAACATAATTTTGTTAAATATTTGACAAAAGCTATCAAATAATTTTCATTTCTACAACTAAAAAGTTTTTCTAATCCTTAAACAAAATTATTAACATTTTGTTTTTATCATTACTCGAACCCATTAAAGCCAAAGTTTAAAATTCTTAAAAATTCAAAATAGCTAATTTGGAAACATATTGTTGGTAGGAAACTGAAAAATGAATTTGCAATTTTGTATATCTCTTTTTTATTTTGCTCCTCAACACATATGGATCTTCATAAGTCACATGCCAAATAAAATTGTTTTCGAATACTCTTCATATTACAAGTTTCTAATGTCAGAGTTAACGCCTATTTCTAAATATGAATTATACTTCTAGATTAAAGGAAAAATTTTTAAAAGAGATAATATGAGTGTGAATCCATTATTTAAACAGGATGACCATTTCATAGCTCAATTGTGTTTGCTGACTTAACACGCACTGTTGCCTGATTTGACGATTTTTGGTTCTAAAAATGGCCTGTTGACGATATGGCGATTTATGTTCTAAATTTGACGATTTTTTTGTTTGTTTTTGAAATAAAATTCAGAACTATTTTTAGTATTTTTTTATATATTTTTCTTTAAAAGTAAATTAGTTGGTACATAAATACATATTAACAATTAAAATAAATATCTTCTTAATTTGTCAGTGTAAATAGTTGATTTAAAGAAAAAATTTATGGGAAACAATATGATAATGGGTGATTCAAGTAGAGATACATTTTTCAATAGCTTTTTTAGACAGATCACGTGAGTCGTGAAATGCTATCATGGAGAGTCGATTCGGTGCCGTTCGCAGCAACTCGGATTGACGTATGGAACGACTTGGCGCATTTTACGTCGAGATCTTAAATTGAAAGCGTACAAAATACAGATTGTGCAACAACCGCTCTATGGGCTCTTGAAAAGTTCCAAGAAGATCCGACGTTTTCGAGGCAAATTTTGTTCAGCGATGAGGCCCATTTCTGGCTCAATGGGTATGTAAACAAACAAAATTACCGCATTTGGGACGAAGAGCAACCTGAAGAGATTTAAGAATTGCCACTTCATCCAGAAAAAACAACGGTTTGGTGTGGTTTGTGGGCCGGTGGAATCATCGGTCCATATTTCTTTCAAAATGATGCCGGTGCCCTGATAACCGACTATTTGATGCCTGAAATTGAAGCTCGTGATCTCGCCGACATTTGGTTTCAGCAAGACGGCGCCACTTCCCACACATCGCATCAATCAACGGATTTATTGAGAGAACACTTCGGTGAGCACGTAATTTCACGTTTTGGGCCAAGATCGTGTGATATCACACGGTTAGACCTTTTCCTGAGGGGATATGTAAAGTCCAAAGTTTATGCGGATAAACCCGTTTCGGTTCAGGCCTTGGAGGAAAGCATCACGCGTGTCATTCGCCAGTTACCAGTCGAAATGCTCGAACGAGTAATCGAAAATTGGACTCAACGGATGGACCATCTGCGAAGTAGCAACGGCCAACATTTGATAGACATAATCTTCAAAAAATAAATGCCAAAGAATGTTCTTTCAAATGATAATAAACCTTCCCCATTAAATTTGAATTTTCTGTGTTTTTTTTTAAAAAAATGTTGGGAACCTCGAAATGGATCACAATTTCAAATCAAAGCATTAGACATCCTTAAATGGCAGTGTCCAAAGGAATTTTTGATGAATTCATTCAAAATTAAATAGGCCGACAATACAAAATTAATGTAATTTTTATTAACTTCTTTACAATTCAAAATTTTATCATAAATAAAACAAATTGTTTATCAAAAAAAAAAAAAAAAAAAAAAAAGCATAGAATATATTCATTAACATATGAAAAAAAAAAAATAATTTTTAATGTTGGCGATTTTTTGATGATTTCAAATAGCAGATTTTACGATTTTGACAATTTTGAATTTTTTTTTTTTTTTTGTACTGAAAATTTCATTTAATCGTTGCTGAAAGTGCTAAGAGTAGAAAATGCACTATATAGAAATAAATTGTTTGGCAATTAATAACCATCAATTTCTTTAATATTAATATTTTAGGGTAAAGTTGGAAGAATATGAATTATATTTTTTATGAAAATATTAATTAATTTAATGTAAGGAAAGCAGAAATGCATTCAAAATATGTTTTATATAAGAAGGCGCCATATATAACTAAATTTTTTATTTACTATTCCCAACTTTTCTTTGAGTGCATTTTTTATCACACTCACTAACACAACTACATTTTTGTCACTGATATCCCTACTTTAAAGTTAATTGAATTGCGTATATTTTTTTCATAAAAAATGTTTTAATAAATTTTCTTTATAAATATCATTTAATAAATTCACGATATTTGTAAATTCAACAATAATGTAATATAATATAATTAAAGTTTCAATGAATTTATATTCTGAATTTATATATTTATGCCATATAGGTTTTGTGAAAGGTATAAAAGATTCGACCCTCTTGTTTGGTTTTACTTTAACTGCTGACAGTAATCGTTCCGCTTAAAACTTTTTAAATTACAAAAAAAAAAAAAAAAAAAAAATCATATACTCACATGCCCAGTTCACATTATCAACTGAATAATTCTTTATAAAAGATAATTCAAACTTATAACAACAGTGGCTACCATCCATGTGTTTTCATACCAATGTTCATTTTCTATAGACAACTATCCTTGGGGAGTATACTACCTCTAATAACCTTCACGTATTTACTTAGCAACAAAAAAAATAGAGATAGACAAATATATAGCTTTTTTCATGGTTTTCTCTGGACAAATTTACGTTAAAAGATTAAAGGTTGCTATAAAACAAATGTAAAAAAATAACAATTTCATTGAAAATCCTTCTAAAGCAGTTTGTTATAAAGCCTTAAAGTGATTACTATAATCATCTGGAATTTTTAAACAATTTTAAAGAGGATTTTTGTTTTACTATGTAGATTAAAAAAAAAAAGTGCAAATTAAATAAAAACATTAAAAATAATAAACAACCATGATAGGGATTTATTGAGGAAAATGCATTTATTGCACTTGGAAAAGCTCAATAAATGCATTTTTTGGAAATTCGTAAAGGAAATGCATTTCGTATTGAACAATATTTGGTGTGTTAAAAATATTTTTTTGGAAACAGTTTTTCAGGAACAATGGTCACTTTTCACATAAATTTTTAGCTTTTTTAATGCTTGTTTTAAATTTTCTCTTCAGTTTCGCATGTTAACTAATCATTTTCCGACTTCTTTTCATGAGAAACTTCTTGTTGCCTTTCTTTAGATATTATCACACATACACATCAATGAAATTATTGGCCACACTCAAAGTGAAGCTAAAGGTTTTAACATGACTTTTAAAAAAGGGAAGAAAAAAAGCAAATCTCCAATGAAAAGAATTTAGAAAGGTAAAAAAAAGGAAATAACTTTAAAAGATCGTAGAGTGATTGAAGAAAAAGTTAATTAAACCGTTGATAATTTTTTTTTTTTTTTTTTTGAAATATGTGAGGTGTTCACGGAAGAAAGTTAACAACAAGGATCAAACAATTCTTTTCAATCACTTGTTTTGATCAAAGTATATTAGCAAAGCGTGTCAGAAATAAATTAATATCCTTTTGAAATTTCAAAATGAATTTGAATTTAAAATCAGAATGTAAGAAAGAATACAGTAATAAAAAACTTTAAAGAAAAAATCATAAATTTGCAAATATGTGAAGCCTTCTAGACAACTGTCACACATTTTCGAGCTAAAAGTAGCACAAAACTAAAGCTTAGCATAAAACATTCGGTTTTAATAAACTCCTAGACAAGAACGCTCACATGATCCTTGAGAACAAAAATAAAAAACTTCTAACCAAAAATAATAAAGGAAATTATTCGGATCTCTGTACTAGTTGCGTTTTTTTCCATTGTTGGAACTTCGTAAGGTTTTACAATAGTTATCATCGAAAGGACATTTTTTTATTTTATTTAGTGTCTTAGACAACAATATCAAACTCATGGTAGAAATGTCCGACAATTTTTAAATCTATCAGTTATAATTAAGATAGGCAAATCTTGGTTCAATCAGATGAACAAAATCGCAGTTAGATCCATAAGATCTGAAATAGAGAAATACTAAAAGCGCTGAAAATGATTTGCTAGGCAAAGCGTATAAATGTATAAACACAACAAGTCCAGATTGCATTACAAAGCCCGTATTGTTAAATTAAAAAGAACTTAGATGGCAACGGAAAATAAACAAAATTTTTATTTGTTTTCTATTCATTTCTTTTTTACTTTAAATAAATGTTAGTTCTCAACTTAGAGTTGAAACAAATTGTAACAGGTAATTGCCCTTGCTGTTCCTACATTTGTGGACTATAATTAGGAACCATCAGTAAGGATTAGATGTTTTTTGTGTCACTACACCCTCTTTCACATAAACAATTCCTAAAAAGGAATATTGTAACAAATCAGATAATTATGGCAGAACCAAAACCAATTTGTTCTGCACATTACATAGCTTTTATAAAGGATTATCTAGGGGAGATTTATTAGCCTTTCTATCAAGGAGATAGATATCGTGCACCGTTTTTTACGACGCATTTTTTTAACACTAAAAGCTTTTTCTATCGATAATCATGTTTCTCGAATTAAAAGTAGCTTTTTCAGAATTATCACTATGCGAGCTGCAGTGGGCAATTCTCTGTTCTTTCTTCAACCCCATTTCTTATTTTTATACCCTACACCACCGTAGGGAAAAATTCTTTATAAAAACAGTTCTTATGGGGAAGAAATTCCTGCTAAAATCTTTCCTATCAGTAACATCTTCCCATCCATTGTCTTTGTATAATATCAACTCAATGCTCTACTTAGATAGGGGCTCTCACATAAACTTCTAGTTGTATTCTATGCTGAGTACTAGTTCAATAACAAAATAAAGTTTTTAAACTTTTTTCAACTTAGTTTAAGTACTTCTCAATATATTTTTTTGGTTTAAGTTATAACAACACACTTTTAACTAATTAATTATGCTCTGGAAAAAATTCTGAAATGATTTCCTAACTTCCGCCAAAGCTTACAAAATGTACAAACCGAAAATCACTTAAGAATAGTTACTTTACTTCAGGATACTTTTACAAATACATAAAATATCTACAGCCTTTGAATCTGTCATTAAAACAAAGAGAAACACATAGAGAACATACAACACACTACTACAAACAACAAAAATTAACCACAATTTACCATAGGAAAATATTTACTCAGATGAGTCTTGAAACTTACGAATACATACAACAGACACACACTTACTGTTTGCAGAAAAACAAACAAATTGAGAAGTCAAAATGTATTATAAATATGTACTAAAAAATGAAAATACAACACATACTTACACAATTTTCAATATCATGCGAACTGTCAACTGATGATGAAACAAACAGAAGATTGTATTTCACAGGAAACACATCAAGAAATTTGTAACATTATTAAACATTTAAAAAGACGTACATATTTTGATGTTTAAGCACAGGAACAAAATAAAAAATATTATAAAAAAAAAACAATAAATTCTTTATAAGAAGATCTTGCACGTTCCCCCCAAAAATGGAAGAATGAACAGTGGGGCAGAATCGAAATTTTTTGGAAATAAATGTGTAACTTCTAATCGGCTGGCTGAATTTACATAAAATTTCACAAAGGCGTAGCAGAGGAGTGTACCCTTGAGAAGCGGAGCTATTGAGGCTCAAAATTGAAAATATAGAAAAATTTTAATCGCTTGCCAAATTTTTGTATGTAATTAAGAATTATATCAGCTAGACAGAGAAGTGAAAAAAAGTAAAATTTTTGTAGATTTGTTTTCTTTTTTTTTTGTTTTGGAGAAACTATAAATATTTGATCTATAATAAAATCCTGGTTTGTTAAGATATCTTAATGAAATTTTTAGCGATTTATTACCTTATCATTTGAAATGGCAAAGTGAAAACAAATTTAAGATTTTTGTAAAAGGAATCCCACAATTCCCAAAAAAAAGAACCGACGAAAATCTTAAAAATAGATTTTTTTTGAATTTTCCTTACAAAATCCACATTTATTGCAGGTTTGGAAAAAGCCATTGGCAATTTCTTAGGAACACATAAAATTTTTGAAGCTGCATTCTGTTTGCAATAGTAGCCTTTGAAGTTTTGTAACATATATGCTAAAGTGAAAATTTTGATATAAAATAAATCAAATTCGAGAGCGTATGTACATAGTTCTATTAAGTGTTTGGGTTTTTTTTTAATTCTAAAGTTATATCTGTGCAGATACCTTTCAGAAAAGTGTTAAATTATTTTGTGTTCTTAAATCAAATTTTATTTTAAAGAGAAAAGAGTGGAAACACCTTTTCGGCAAAAAAAACATAATTTTTGCAATTTTTAATTTCAAGATCTTTTATTTTTGAACTCAGAAGAGATGTCGGCTTCTAGTTTTTTTTTATTCCATAGATAATTTTGTTCTTTAACCAAATGGGTAAAAAATTTAAGCATCGTACAAAAGTATTGGGATATATATTGAGCCAAGTTTTTTTTAAAATTGGGATAGTTTTCTAATGCAAATAACTTTAAAACTATAAGAGATAAATAAAGCTTTAAGAGGATGTACAAATATCTGAAATTGGATAAGAAATATTTCGATTATGCCTTACTGTGGAATGTACAGAAACAATTATATCACAATAAAAATAAAAAAAAAAATTAAATAAAATCAACCAAGTGCAATATTACAAACGGGCATTATAAATACTAAAAATGAGGGAGAGGCAAAATGTAATAATAAGTTTCCAACCATACCCCCATCTCCCTCCCCCTTCACTTTACAGAGACAAGGTCCAGCATTCGGCGGAAATTGCAGTTCCTATAGTAAAGCCTTCTTAACACATAAGCAAAACAAGACCAAAAACAAGAACAGGACAACTGAAGTGTTCATCACTTAAAGCATAATTTTAATGTAAAAAAGAAAATTAAAAAAACCAAAAGTAGCTGTATATTTCTTGGCAAATGTCCTTGTTCCCGAAGTATAATTTCTACTTTGACTCTATCATTCGCATTCTCACTTTAAACGCCCTTAGATGATAATGATTTTATATTTTTTTAATTTTCTACTTAATTGAAATAAATATACTTGAGTTTTATTTTCTTGAATTGTTATGTTTTTCCTTCTTCCTTTCTATACCTCACTCAAACCTGATGTATCCTATGAGTTTACTGGTTAAAATTATTTTATGTTCATGTTTGGGGAAAATATAAAAAAAGTTTTAAGGTCAGCAGTTTTATATTACGAATCATGTAAATTAAATGTTTATTAAATGAAGAAATGTAAATATTTTTAATGGAAACCTGACCATCTTCTATATACATTAGTGTTTAATACCTTAGACCATATTAAATATTTGCTTGATTGAAATGAAGAGAAAATTAGTAACGTTGGAAACAATATAACTATGGAAAAATAGTGAAATTCTTCTGGCGTTGTAAACTTTGGGAAATGTATTAACTTATATTTTGGAAATAGCAAACAAATAGTTTCAGAGCTTAATTTTGTTTTTACTACAAATACAGAGTGAAAACGACCAGTTTTTAGTTCAATCTCTAGTCTAGCCTATAGCCCAGCATATAGAAGTAGAGAAAGAAATTACATATGATAATGCAAAGGGTGAGGGAAATATATATCTCGTACTAGAAAAATATAAAATGAGAACTTCTACTTTGAATTAAATCAAATCTCAAAACTCTCAAACTCTAGATTTATTAGGGGTACCCAGAATAAGAGAAACGGATATTTAGAGCTTACGGAAAGCTTACGGAGGGCATTCAGACTGCCGCCAAGTGTGTGAAACTATGTGGTGAAGGGTATAACAAGACGAAGTAGACTACTCTACCTATCACAATTTCTAACTGGAGGGTACTGTAACTTACTATACAAATCTGGCTTGGACACATCATCAATATTGTTCATACTGTGCAACTCAAATCGATGACCCCAAATATGTCATGTTTTAATGTCCAAAACTAGATAACTAACGTTTTTACGCAAAAAAATGCATAGAACAGAACAATAATGATGAATAAATAATAGTTGTGCTAACTTAAAATATTGAAATCTAGAAGGCGATCAAAAAAGTTCACGGAAAACTTAGAGTGGAAGAGAAATACGAAAAGATCTTATTGCAGGCGGCTAATTATTAAAGTCTTGTACAATAAGACAAAAATAGTATTGTAAATTCGACAACCGTTATAGTTATCTTGACAATTTTCGGGGTAGCATTTTTGACAACGTTCGTTCACAATTTTTAAGCACATGGATCGAATACACAATGTTATATAATAATTTGACACCGATGTGGCATAGAATTTGGTATAAATTGGTATTATAAATTTGGTATACATTTTCTGTTATTGATTTAACCATACAGTGTACAATTTGAACACAAACGGGGTTGATACACTATTGACCTAAATGGTTTTGGCGTCGTTTTGTGCAAAGTGTAGATATTTCTCTGGGCAGACAAACAGCAATCGAAAAATTTATTCATAACTTAAAATATTGAAATCCAGAAGGCGGTCAAAAAAGTTCACGGAATACTTAGAGTGGAAGAGAATTACGAAAAGATCTTATTGCAAGCGGCTAATTAATAAAGTCTTGTACAATAAAAGAAAAATAGTATTGTAAATTCGACAACCGTTGTAGTTATCTTGACAATTTTCGGGGTAGCATTTTTGACAACGTTCGTTCACAATTTTTAAGCACATGGATCGAATACACAATATTATATAATAATTTGACACCGATGTGGCATAAAATTAATACCAATTTGGTACACATTTTTTCTTGTTAACCATACAGTGTACAATTTGAACACAAACGGTGTTGATACACTATTGACCTAAATGGTGTTGGCGTCGTTTTGTGCAAAATGTAGATATTTCTCTGGGTATACAAACTGCAATTGAAAAATATTTTCATAATGTTTAGTGCATTTCTTTTTTTTTGCCTCTCAAACATAAGGCAATTTGTATTAAAGGACATACATTTTTTTAATGTTCTCACTTTTAAACTTTTTTTCATTTAGTAATTACACAATACACGTTTTATTGCGAAACATTTAATTAAAAAACAAACAAAAAATACTAATAGTTATAGGTGAATTTGCAAATTTGTATTTTCTTTTTTCAAATTGTTCCTATAATTTTATCAATTGCTTTCAGTTTTTATCACAGTTGCTTTTTAATAAAATAAAAATTTTTATCATTTATCATGTTTGTTTTAGGTTTTTGTTTTTATACCCAATATATATTACCCACTTTATTTTGTCCAAACTTTTGTTTTGACTTTTTTTTTTGCCATTTTTCCAATATTTTATTTCATTTTTCCTTGTAAAATGAGAGCAAAATAAAGAATCATTTTACCAAGCGGTCATTGAGTTTTCCTGTAGTTTTTTTCACAGTTTTTATTTTTTTTTTTTTTATACTCTTGTGTTTATATGTACATTGTTGTGGTTTTTTTCAAAAGTGAGTGTGTTTTTGGTCAAACAGAAATGAAATTAATAGTCACCGTTAAAGAATCAACGCAATGAGAAAGAAAGAAATGAGGGAAAAAAATTTAAAAATGTCATTTTAAATTCATTTAAGTTTATTTTAGCCATTAACACAATGACTATCTGACCGTATACACACGGACACAAACGGGCAAAACGTACACATCTATAGACCATGAAACATAAACATATACATACACAAACGCTTAAGTAGCAAGTCTAACATAAAATTTGAAACGAGAGAAAAAAATTAAGGAACAAATTTAAACATTTAAAAATTCCTGAACAGTTAAACAAATTTTTTAAATTAAAATTTTTGCTTTATAAATATTTTCCAAAACCTTTATAAAATTTTGATACTACCCTCGTTTTTTTTTTTTTTTTTTTTGTAGTTCATGTAAAGCTTTTTATATTTTATGTTTAAATAATTTCATTTTCTGTCCGTTTGTTTTCCTACGTAAAAACGTTAATTTTGCTTAATTCTGTATGAATATATATATATATATATATATATATATATATATATATATATATTTGTGTATGTATTTGTATGTATTTTATATTAAACAAATTCCATTATATAAAGGACAATTTAACATTCCTTCGAGTATCAAGACTAAAAATTGTCACAAAGTACATGACTTTTCTGTTACATGCAGAAAGACCATCCGCTATTGAGTACCATTTTGAATTCTATGATATGTGCGTGTCACAGAAAGCATCTACGCTTGTGTCTCTATGTATAATTGTAATTATAAATTAATTTTTCTGTATAAAGCCATAAATTTCCTACATTTTTGTTTCATAGTTTTTTTTTACTTCAAAAAATTTATCAGGCAGAAACTTTTTTCCAAAAAAAAAGTATGAAAAAAAATATTTAACAAATTTGCGAACAAAATTTTGGTCCAACAAATTTTGTTCCTTTTATTAATTATTACTTTATATGTATATAGTTAAGTTAGCAGGAGAAGGAGACTGAAAATTAAGTCTATAAATTTAAATTTAATTGTTGAGTTTGGACGTTTTTATGGCCAGTCATTTTTATTGTATTAAAATTGGCTGCAAAAAAGTTGGCGAAAATCAATAAGCACTTGTGAAAGTTTTTTTTATTTTTTTTTCCGTAAGAAATTTAAATATTTAATGAACTATTGTGAGAGAAAAAGAAAATTGATCTTAGGGAAATACGGAAGAACTGTTTTTAAAATTTTGTGAAAAAATTTAAGTTTAAAATAAATTTTGGATGACTTTTAATTTAAAGTTAATTACTCTTGAATTAGTTCGTACACATATTTAAAAAATGTGTATTTTTTAAAACAATCAATTGCTTTCAAAAAAAAAAAAAAAAAAAAAAAAAAACATTTTCACCACTTCAAAAGTAGAACTGATTGCATATTTTGAGCTTTTTTCGAAGTTAGTAATAATTACTTCCAAAAAAGCGAAATAAAAATAGGACCATTAAAACTTCACAAATTTTAAAGCATTTTTATAATCTTTTAATAAGGCTTAAACAGAATTTTATAAATATTGTTTTACGAGAAGTACTTCTAAAGTAATGAACAAGAAGCCTAAAAGAATAACATCCTTGCGGTGACAACCATAAGTTATAGAAAGACCTTCTGCAGTTCTTTTTCAGTACTTCCTTCCAATAACAACACAATGTTAAAATCATGGCTTTTTCAGCTCTTTTACAGTTCTTTTTGCAGCGGCATTATAGAAATATTACAAATAACAACAATTCGTAACATAGCTCCCGTCCTAGGAAGGCATATGTTACACAATGAGCTGTCTAGTAGAAAAAAATCAAAAATTAAAAAAGAAAATATTTTAGAATTTAATAACAAAATGTACATCAAATGATAGCTAACACTTTCAGTGTTCAAGATATGTTTCGCTATTTATTGTGCTATTAGTCTGCATAAATTAGAACGACTCTAAAGCCAAGGAATTTTTCAAGTATTTTAAAAATTTTAGGCAACAAAAACTGGTTAAAAAAAAGTGCAAAATTATGAAATATTTGCTTTTAATTGTGAAAAAAATGGTTACTTTGGTCAGAATATCAAATATTTTCTGAAATATTGTCAACTTAAATGGACCAGCAAAAAATGGCACAATGGAAAACATCAAAAGTCTGAAATGTGTTCAATATTTTGAAAATACTAATGAAAATCAAATGATCATACTTTTAATTCCGCCCAATTGTGTAGTTATAGTTCATCAAAGCAGTATTAACAACTATTACTAAAGCAGTAATTTCGTATTAAAACATTATTGCGAGTAATGTTTTTAATGATTTAATACTTCCGAAAATTAACACATTCGTAAATTTGCACTGATTTTTACAGAAATAAATAATATACACTTGTGCTCAATATAATAGATATACCTATGTTCGCTTTATATATAACAAACAGCACGTCTTTTTTCATTAAGAAAGAAAAAATTAGTTCATACTTATTTTTATGAATTAAAAAAGTATAAAGAAACCTAAAACTAATATAAATAATATTGCATTATATGTTAACTTGACAATTGCATTACTATGTAAGCAATTTTGATGCTCATAATAATAGATACTTTTAAAGAAAAATACATAGATTATAAACTAGTTAAGTTTTTATTAAAAATTATTAGATAATATTAACCAGGACTAATATCCATCCATCCTTCTATCCTTATTTTAGACAACTTTCTGCATTCATCTGGACGTACTATGCATCAACTTCTGACAAGTTTTCAATGAAATCTCGTACCATATTTTTTATTTTTCCCCCTACAAATAATACAAATAATAATTTCGAATAAAATAATTTCGAATTTAATATTATATTCAGTACAGGAAACTCATAATATGGTAAAATGTGATTAGAATATGATAGGATGGAATCGTAATATAATAAAATTAAGTTATAATATGATAAACTTTATCATATAATATGATGGAATAGAATCATATCATATCCTATGAAAAAATGGGAACATATTTTGAAAACATGGAACTATAATATGATAGAATGGGATTATAATATGAGAAAATGGAATTATAAAACAATAACATGCAATTAGAATATGATAAAATAGAAACAAAATATTATAAAATAGAATCAAAATATATTAGAATGGAATCATATGATAAAATTAAATTATGATATGATAAAAGTATCCTATAATATGATAATATGATAAAATGAGTTTCTAATCTGAAAACTTCTTCACATTAGGCTAAAGTAAGGAATCCTTAACAAATTCTAACAGTATCCTTAATTTTTTTATAAGCATTAATGAAACACAAGACGAAGACGAATCCTTTGCAGACTTACTTCATTAAAAAATTTCAGCTGAAATAGCCTTCAAAGAAATGAAGGCTATGGGTTCGTTTTTGCAAATACAATAATCCTCTTATCCATTTCTGAGCCTGTATTATTAAGTATAGCAGGAGTTTCTATTGTTTGTTTTTTAGATAGGACATTTTGAAAAAAATGTAGAGATTTTTCTAAACCCTTATTTGCTGTTGTACATAACGACTTTCCATTTTTTTTTTTTTTTTTATTTTTCTTGGATTGAAACATTTTTCTCTGCTATTTGGTACAAAGATTGTTTCTTCCCATACTCTATGTGAAAATAGTATTTATTTATGACAATTTCAACCAAAATACAATTATTCTTACCCTGTTTCGTAGAAGCAATAAAAAAACGTAAATAGAATCCGATTTAATATAAAAAAGTTACAAATTAATCAACTGCATCTATTATGAGCAAAAATTTTTGGCATTTCAATCGAAAAGGTATTTGCACAGAAAAAATTTTTGTAAATAATTTTTTTCAATTAAAATTTCAATCAAAATAATTATCATATTTAATAATACTTTTTAATTAATATAATCATTTATTAATTATTTCTATTCATACATATATACAGATTTTTTTAAAATATACTTGATAGTTGTTCCCGCAAGTGACATGGCGTCGCCTCTCTTAGTAGAATATTAACCCTAAGAACTGCATGGTAATAGCAATTTCAGATGTAGCTGGATATTAGCTTTAAGATAAACTAAATTATCAAAATATTGTAACGTGGAAACATTACTGTTTCCTCGTACATATTTCTTAATACGTTTATTTATGAAATTACTGTATTTTTTTTATCACATTAATTTTTCCTTTTATTTATCATAATTTTATTATAATATTTATGTCTTTTTCATTCTTTTTATTAACACTAATTATTTTCATTTGCATACTAATATAATGAGTACCTTATTAGTACTAAGTAATTGCAATGTACACCTCTACTCTAAATACCATATATATACGCACAATAACTGGTTTAGTTGTTCAGTTGATGTTTTTTAATAAACCACAAGCAATATAATTCTCATTCAGTTGATACGTGAATAAATATATGTAAGTAAACAAGGTTTGATTACAGACGGGGTAACTCAAACAAGACCAGAATACGCCACATAAGTTTTGGAAATTATTTAACAGTTTACTTCGGTTGCCCGTTCTCACGAGTAATTTCGTTTGCTCGTTCTCACAAGTGACTTCCTGCTCTTTATTCTCATAGTTGACTTCGATTATCTGTTCTCACTAGTGATTTCGGTTGCTCGTTCTCACGAGTGGCCTCTTGCCGCTCGTTCTCACAACTGACCTAGGTTAGCTGTTCCCACAAGTGACTTGGTGTCGTCTCTCTTAGTAGAATATTAACCCTTAGAACGGCTTGGTAATAGCAGTTTGAGAAGTAGATAGACACTTAAGCCA
Organism: Protocalliphora azurea; assembly: GCA_932274085.1. Taxonomy (NCBI): domain Eukaryota; kingdom Metazoa; phylum Arthropoda; class Insecta; order Diptera; family Calliphoridae; genus Protocalliphora; species Protocalliphora azurea. The sequence goes on from OW026520.1 coordinate 40,221,951, forward strand.
TTGTACGTATTGTAGAAAAATATACGATCTTCGGACCCGACACTGCCACTTGAATCAGAAGCCGATCCCGCCGAAAACCCGAACCCGATTGGCAGCTGATAATTATGATAAAAAAAGACTAAAAGCCATTTTTTTATGTTTAAACGCGATTGTTAAAGAAATAGTAAAAGGATGTTTTTTTTTATTAGATTACTGTCTATTGTTTTTAAATTACTTGAATTTTTTTTTTCATTTGTGTTTTGTTTACACAAAAAAATGGCATAAATGATTGTTTTTCGATTGGTGAAAATTTGTTTTCGTTTAATTTAATTTGATTTAATTAAATTTATTTCGTTTAATTTAATCGATTATACATCTATTTTATTATTGTATTTTGACATTGTTCTAAGACGGAGCAGTAAATGAATAAATAAATAAATATAGTAAAAAGACTGTTAATGCCTTGTTGTATTTGTTGTAGCGGTACTGTTATCTGGTGCTATTATGCAGTCTATACTAGACATTTTGTTGTGCGCACACGCACGAACCAAAATTGTTAATGTTTTGTTCTTGTTCGCACAATTGTTCGACAAACCACATATGTCATTTTTCAAGTCAAAGTATCAAAGCGACATTGGTGGAAAACAAAAGTTATGATATGCCCAATCAAAACAAAATTATGTGTTGCAGACGGTTTGTTCTTGTGTGGACATGAAAAAGGCTATTGTAGAGTTATAAAAGCGATATAAGACCACACCTGATATTATTGTTAATATAATATAAGAATTACATAGTGTCTACATTAGAGATTTTTTTATCAAGACAAATGTCAAACTTAACGCGAATTTGTGGAATTTGGCAACAGTTGCCCAAAAAGAACAATATGGATATTCATTATTATTGCAGTTTGACAACATTTGCCTAATGTAGACAATAGGTTATCGCCGGCAGAAAGGAGCAATTTCTAAAATACATACAAACTGTGGTATGTACGTGTATTTAAATTAGTACAAAAAAAGTGTCAAAATAGTTTCAAAAGTGCTGCGGTGCTACCGGAAATGCAATATTGCCGAAAATAGCACAATTGTACCATAAATCTCATCACTGATAATATAACGACGAAAACAGACAACTGTTTTACCTCTTTGTATCAGCTTCACCGTTTATGTGGAAAACTGAGAAACCTATTGAGCAATTTATTTCGCAATAAATGTTTAAACACAAACTTAAGCAATAATGTTTAACATAAGCAAATGTATTGTTCTTTTTTAATATTTTGCTCTTTTTGAAAAAAAAAAATAATAATAAATATTGTCTTAAGACAAATAAAGATTAAAAACGAAAAAAAAATCAAAATTTTAGGTAAAAAAATTAATTTAAAATTTTAATTTCTCATGTACGTGTCCTCCATCCGTTAACATAAATTAGGACATAATGTTATTTTTTATGTTAGAAAGTAAAAATCACTTTGTCTAGACATATAGTCATAAATTTTTATATTGTAAAAATTCGTATATTGCATTCCTGTAATGTGTAAAAAATAATTTAATATAAAAAGAAATAGTAAAATTTAAATTTTAGAAGTTAACAAAACAAGACCTTATTTCAACTACTCTACCAAAAAAATGTTAATTGTTTTTAAATTGCAGTAAGCTGAAAAATCAAGCAGGCAACATTTCAGCATACTTTTTTCCATCATTGAGTTTTTGTCAGCATCATGTTTTTTTTTTTTTTTTTTTTTTTGCCCCAGGTCTACAATAGCGATTGACGTTGATATAACATGTAAGATAATATCGGCAGAAGAGAGTAACTATTTTATTTATATTATGTTAAATCTTAAATAAGGGGTACACGTATTCTAATAAATCCTATAAGATACCATTATAAATACTTTAAAAAAATTTTAAAGTATTTATTTTAAACACATATGTCTGAAACATAAGGTAGATTAAAAATCATAGTTTTTAATTATAATTTTTTGATTTATTCAAACATTTAAATTATAATAATTTTAATGAAAAATATTACGAAAATGCTATTTTTAACTGCTATTTTTAAAAATGTTAACAAAAGTGCAAATAAATCTATTCTGTTAAATAAAAGTAATTAACATTTTTAAAAATTTTACTAAAATTGAAAATAATCAAATTCTGCTGACTTAACAGTCTTTGAGTGAGAGAAATGTTAGGTAACATAAAATTAAAAAAACGTTGCTAACTTTAGTAGGTATCTTCAGACGCTTATTCGCTATTTTCACATATACAACACGAGCGTCAATCAAAAATGCAATATTTTGAAATAAAGGGACAAATCTCACAACAAAGATTATAAGAACATAAAACTTTTCAAATTTAATTCTAAACAGACAAACCAATGCATTTGTGTGTCCTCTCTTTGTACCTATTAATAATTTATACCTTCTTTCCATTGCACTGAAAACTTTGCGGTTGATTTAAAGCATGATTTATTTGAAGGGTTTTGTCATCACGTGTTATGCGAATCCCTATTGTATTTTATATGGTTAATGAGATTTTTCAATATAGAAACATTAAATAAGCGAATTAACAACGTTAATTATGAAGAACGTGACAAAAGTAATGAAAAACATACGTATAATTACTTTTAAAGAACTGGAAAAACAGTTGGCTTAAAATGTCTATGAGGCAAAATGATGTCCTTTTGACATTATTTTACAATTTTACTTGGCGAATTTATTTATTTATTAATATCGTGGATGATATTCTTTGGTTTCCGATTCATTAAAAATTACAAATCTAAACAAAAAATGAAAAACTTAACCAAAACTACCAAGTTTTATTAAAACAAAATAACACCTAAATTTTATTTAATATTGATTTACCCGTAAATTTCTAAACCCTTATTTGCTGTTTCACACAACGACTTCCCATATTTTTTTTTTATTTTTCTTGGATTGAAACATTTTTCTCTGCTATTTGGTACAAAGTTTGTTTCTTCCCATACTCTATGTGAAAATAGTATTTATTTATAACAATTTCAACCAAAATATACCCTATTTCGTAGAATCCGATTTAATATAAAACAGTTACAAATTAATTAACTGCATCTATTATGAGCAAAAATTTTTGGTATTTCAATCGAAAAGGTATTTGTACAGAAAAAATTTTTGTAAATAATTTTTTTCAATTAAAATTTTAATCAAAATAATTATCATATTTAATTATACTTTTTAATTAATATAATCATTTATTAATTATTTCTATTCATTCATATATACAGATTTTTTTTTAACTATACTTGATAGTTGTTCCCGCAATTAACTTGGTGTCGCCTCTCTTAATAGAATATTAACCCTTCGAACTGCATGGTAATAGCATTAAACATTAAATAATCGAATTATCAACGGCGACATTGTTAGGTATTTTGTTATTATTATCATGGATGATATTCTTTTCTACGATCAAAACAAAAATTGAAAAACTAAGTTTTATTTAAAAAAAATTAACACCTAAATTTAATAATTATGCAATGTGGTCGTTTGTGAAACCTTTGGAGCTTTAAATTTGAAGCAAAACACAAAGAATTTAAAATTTATTCTCATGTATATCACTTCCCAAAAGAACATTCCTAAAAGCTATTCTTTTTTTTCCTATTTTTTTACTCCAAAATTTGAAACCCGATGATTTTATTATCAAAAAGTTAATGAAATTAAAAATAAAATCAGCAGTGAATTAAAAATTCATATATCAGTGACCTGGAACAATATAAAATTTATGTTATCATCAGAACTATAGCAGAAAAGTACTTTTCTATACAAACAGAATTTGTACAAATTTCATACCTCATTTTGCAACATTTCAATACCTCCTTACACAAAGCTCTTCCTACACAGTTGTAAATATTCTGGATATTGTTGGCCCACCAGTTGAACACTCATGAACTTCGCAGAGAAGAATATATATATAAAACAAAAACAATATTACAAAAACAATTATTAAAGTTGAAAACCAAAATGAACGTAGATTTAGAAGGTGGGATCTACATCATTTGTATGAAAAGTTTAAAGGTAAGAACAGTTACGAAAATCAAAGGCTCTATTTAATATCTTAGTGGAATTTATTAAAATTAATTTCTTTGAAAATTTCAATATATAAATATTTTTTCACAGAAGAAATCATTTCGGTAGATGTGTTAGGTATTTTAAACGCGAATCACATTATTAAAATTTTTATGAATATGGAGACCAAGCAAAATTTGAATAAAATTTAAAAATATGAAAAGAAAAACCAAACAACTTGAACGATGTTATTCAGCAAATAATTAATTGAAACAACAATCCAATAATAAATATTAAAAACATGTTAAACAATTCATTAATATATAGCAAGGAATTTTTTTAAATTTTTTTGAAACAAAAAAAAAAAATTACGTTCAGTATGAAGAGCAGAGAAATATTTTAATTAATGTTATAACAAAATATTTGGAAACAAATGGTATAGAATGCAAGATCTAATAAACTTGCAAATAACAAAAGAATTGCCAAAGCCATTTTTTCCTAAAGCGAAACTAGTCTGTTAAAAATATCGGTCCAAGTCAGCATTATAGAAAACATGTCGTCAGCATTTTATTGTCAAAAATACCGAATTTGTGAAAGAAATTCAAAAGGACCTAACAACAAATTATATGTATTTTTCTCAAGTAAAAAGGATTAGGCAAATATTATTTCACATTAAACTTAGTATATTTACCAGAGCTATCACTTTTAAATATGTTTTTTGGTGTTGAGATGTAATTAAAAGGGGTTTTACACTATGTTATTTTGTAATATAATACCTTAAATATTTCATAAGTTGAAATCTTAAAGTTTTATAACCTTACTGCATTTCTTAATGCAAATTTCAGCAAATTTTTTATTTGCAGTTTTGTTTTTATTTAATTCTATTCCGTTTTTTTTTATTATTTAAAAATACATTTTTTGATTGTGTATTATAAAAAATAAAACTCTAAAATTAATACAAAGAATAATAGTGTAAAATCTATTTAAGAAGCATTGTAGCTTTAAGATTATTATGTTTTCTAGATCTCCTATAAAATTTTAAAAAGTGTTTTTGAATTTTAGGTGACGATGTAAGCATTGCTTCAAAATTATAGCTATGTTTAAATGGGTCATTTCAAAATAACGATAAAAATTTATTTCCTTTAAAAGAAGTGGAAAATGTAGCATTTTTTATAGAGTGCTTAAGATCGGACTCTATAATAGCCGAAGACTTTAATATTTATTGGCGAAAATGTGCCAAATTGAGTTTTAAACAAGTAAAAGAAGCTCAAGAAAGCACATAGCGTTTGTGGCCCGAATACGCAAAACCTTCAGTTAAACAAATATACATTCACATAAAAAAGAATTTAACATTTTTCATTTATAATTTTAGATCGACATCGACTTTTTCTTTAAAACTGCCAGTGGCAAACATTTTTTTGGGTAAATGAACACAATTTGGTGACACTATTCTTCAACTACTGAAAAGCAAAGCATCATCTATGTTTATATTAAAATAACTAATAAATGTTGGAGAAAAAGATGAAGATATAAATTAAAAATTTATCACAAATTTATTTTCTGTTTGTTTCAGAGTCAAAAACACTAGAGCAAAAAATTAAAATGGATGCTAATGTATTATTGGTTTATTATCAATCTTCTGGTCTAAAATACTGGTCACAAATTTATCTTTTTGGTATATTTATAGACTGTAGAAAAGTTGTTTACTTTTGTCATTACAAAAATTTTAAACCAGATATTTTTTTCAATAGGTTTCAGAGATTTGGTTCTAAACAGGATAGTATACTCGTAAGTATTATGAGTTACGTTTAGGTGCTACTACATTCTTATCATAACATTTCTAGTAACTACTTCAAATGAGAAATTTTTAAATATGTATTAAGGTTCAGCATAATTAGAAAAGTAATTATATAACATTAATAAAGATATACGATCGGCCAAAAAATACATTTTATGTATTTTAATATATAGAAAATTAATTCTAGAGTGAATTCTTGCAAATATGAAGCAATTTTCAATATAAAAATCATAAAATAAAATTTTAATACCTGTAATTAACTTCATCCTAACTAAGTTGGACAACTCATTTACATATTTCGCGTAATTTTTGAAGCAAAATTATATAATTTATTAATTTATATCAACAATTTTAAGTAAAACGTATGCATATGTAACTTATCTAATAATAATGGGGACTACATAATCATACAGGGGTTGGCCACATTAGAAAAGATAACAGTAGACAACAGAAAACTGTCAATTTGCTACGAAATCATATCCCTCAATTTTTAGGGTGTCTTTTTTTTATAATAAATATATATAATATTATTACATTTTCGAAAATTTCTAAACAGTACAAATTATTTCAATTGGATGTGTTAATGTAAGGAAAACCACCTATATATCTCTACTTTTACTTAACCGATTTTTATGCAACATATATCATTTAAAACCTTATAACTATATCTTACGCCTAAGTTGGTTAAATTATTTTGATATTTCCCAAGTTGAATTTATCATAATTCTTCTTTGTCCTCGTTTATCTGGCCATACCTCTTTGTGTCCGTAAAAAATTTGATTTGTGAATGAAGCATTATATTTTTTATCGGCATACAAAATTTAAATAACTTACACAGAAAAATAATGGAGTTGTTGTTGTTTACCACAAAATACCGTAAAAATTGTCAGTATTAGATGTGCAGAAAGCCTTTGCAATTTTAGCGAAATCAGAGGGAGAGTTCAATGCCAAATTGAAATTATAAGTAATAAAAAAGTAAATAAAATATAAATAATAAAAATAATAAGAAACTAAATAAAATTTGTACAAAAAATACCATAATTAATATTTGTTTGTGTATTGCAATTCAAGTTCTCCACAAATTCGTGTAGTTATTTTTAGACTCTAGGTGTACTCAAAAATATGTACTTAAACGAAAATAAAATGGAAATAAAAAAAACGAAAAAATTTTGCCGTCAATGAGATTTGAACTTGGGCGCAATTGCACTTAATTTTCTAAGCAACAAAAACTTTTTTTAGAATAAAGTATCTTTTTAGACATTTTGTTATAAAAACGAGAATGAAAGATATAGTCGATCAAGACCGACTATATGATACCCTACACCATTGGGTACGAGCATAAAAATTCGGGAAGGGGACTTATATTATACTTATATTTTACTAAATGTAAAATAAATATATAAATACAGAATAATGCGTTGATACTAACATCTAGATTATTTCATGTACTTTAGGGCGATTCTTGAAAGTGGGTTTACATGAGAGCTATGGTCAATTGTGTACCGATCTTCATTAAAATTGCTATAAAGATTGATACTTGTTCAGAACTATGTTGCACTGAAATTAAAATATTATTATTTTTAAGGCATTTTTGGGTGTTTAAACTCTATTGCGGCGGGACATTCGTATGGGGGCTAGGTGAAATAATGGACCGATTAATAGGCTTCGTCCTTGTATCATAAAAGCCCCACGTGCCAAATTTCATTGAATTATCTTTGAAATTGCAACTCGTAATGTATGCACAAGTTTTATATGGACAGCCAGCCACATCGACGGACGGATGGACATTGTTAGATCGATTTAAAAATGATTATGAGTCGATGGGTGTACTTTAAGATGGATTTTGGATAACTTTTTCTATACGTCACAAACAACAGCACAAACGCATAATACCCCAACCTCTTATAGTGGTGTAAGGTATAAAAAAAAAACTAACAGCATCAGAATGGGGTTGAACCAACAACCTTTTGGTTGTTAATCCAGAGCTCTATACAACTGATCCACGTGATTGCAATATTACAGTGCTATTATACTCTTGAGTACTTATTTATATAAAAAGAGTAGGCAAATAATAATGACGCTTCATTGTCAAGAAACTGCTTTAATAAGTAGTTACCGAGAACAAAAAAGTTTTTGCTGGGTGTTGTGTATAGACGATGCACAAACTTGAAATTTAATTAGATCATTTACTCGTGTAATTATATGTAAGGCAATTTTCGCCATCCCTTTGAAGAATTTTTCAAAAAATTCCACTATTAATAGTGAAGCTGATATTTCATGTAAAAAAATAAAACCAGCGAGAACTAATCCTTAATTTTGAATTGTGTTTCAAATCCGCATGTGTTTAGATTGTACAATCAATTGTTTGTTGAATTGTTAAATCAATACCGTAATGGTATCAACTTAACAACACGTCAGTGTAGAATTAAATAACATTACGTATTCTTTAAAAGTTGTAAATGAACGGTGTCAAAAAGCGACACCATAAATTACTAATGTAACCACAACCGTTGCTAATTTTTAAACATAATTTTTCCCTCAGTGTACTAATATTCACACGTAGCCATGATTCCTAATGTTTTTGCTAGAACCAAGAAAATTTTTAAGCTATTTCTTATTAAATAATTAATTGAAAATTTATATTAAAAAAAAATCTTATCAATTAGTTTTACTTCATTTTATTTATTTATTTATTAATTTTTTTGTTTTTTATTTCCTCCACTAAACTTATGTATAACACATCAACTCAGTCGACCATGATTTGGAGTTAAGTTTTTGTGGTTGCTTTAAAAGGGAGAGTATAGCTATGTATAAAAAAGACTTCACTTTAGAAAGCCACTTTTTTTTAACTTGCAGAATGGTGTATGTGTGTGTGCTTGTAGCTAGCCTTTATCCTTTTCAGCTTTTGTCAACATTTTTAGTTAGTTTTATTAAATTTTGTGCACCCATGAAAATAGAAAGGAAATTTGATAAATTAAATTTTCACTGGGAGTAGTCGCATTTTTATTTTATTCTTTCTTTTATTTTATTTATTTTTGTTTAATGTTTTACTCTATAAATTCAGTTTTCAGTTTGCTTGTATGTGTATCTTTTGTTAAACTGCAAACAAAAAAAAAAAAAAAAAAAAAAGTCGAATGAAAGACTTGACTCACTGAAACTATTGTTAGTTTTACTTAGTCGAACACATTTTTTTAGGTTTCTTTTTTATTTTCTTTATTTTTAATATTTGGAACAAAAGAGAACTGTAAAAGATGGCAAAGAAACAAGAGGAAATGAGTAAACACTGCAGAGGCAACATAAATACAAGTATTTTAAATGGCTTCCAAGATAAAATATTTGCAGTATGTGGTGGAGCAAGTTCCTACACATTCTTTATACTTACTCCTCTCGCTCGATTCAACACAAAAAGAGAAGACGAAAGAAAAGATACATTAAACCATGAACAAACATGATAAGAACCTAGGAATATGAAGAAGAGACAAAATTAAATACAAATATACTTATAAAAGAAATAATTTTAGGAAACTTTTAATGTTAAAAAGAGAATTTTATAGAATATGTACTTGAAGAGAGCTGATCTTCTTTTTAGATTAAAATTATCAGACTCAGTTTGAATAAAAAGGAAACATATTAAAAGAATTTTAGAAAATTATGTCCCTACTATTCTAGTCATTTTAGCGCCTTCAGTTAGAATTATGCGAAGTTCCTCATAAAATCAAAAAAAAAATCTTTTCAGAAAAATCTTTAAGTAATACTATTATTTTCCCTCTTATACCTTTATGTAAATAAATAAAAATCAAACATATCTTCTAGGCTATATTCAAATCTCTAAATCTAAAGCATACTTTAGGGATTTTCTTTAAAGAACACTATTTATGTTCATTATTTCCTGTAGTCATTATTATAGTAACACATGTTTTTTATATACTACTTTTTTAACTTTTAAAATATATATGAGTTTTGTGCATTTTATTATACCCAGGTTTCCGTTTTTTTTTTAACACTTTTTTCTTTACTTAATGTTTGCCATACATTAAGTTTTAATGTTTATGTTTTATGACACATACATACATACAAGTAGATACATGTCGCTTTTGTTTCAGTTTTTTTTTTCTTTTTTTCATTGACCCTACATTAACTTATGATGTCTTATATTTTATGTTACTGACACAACATTAAATTCTAGTTTCAGGTCAGTTTAGTTCTTAAAAATATTTCTTACATAAATATTTCAAAAATTTAAAGAAAATCGATTTTGTTTAGGGGGCAGGAAAACAGTTGATTTTTCTAAGAATGTCAATGAAAGAATTGCTTTGAGGTGCAATTTCAGTAATAAATTGATTAATAATATTCCTTGAAATAGGTTTGGCAAAACTTTCCAACTTTAATGTATAAAAATTATTAAAGAAACTTCGAAGATTGTTTCCTATTTGAAATCTTAATTTACTTCACGAAATTATAAACACGTTACTTTTGCAAAGAGTCGTTGAGATTAGTGTTATTGGGAATTTACTGATTTAATCAAAATAATATGACTTTAATTTCTTTCGAGTAAATAAAATATTAAACAAATATAAAAATTAAAATGGTTAATTTATACAGAAAAAGATACAAAATTTTTTAGAATAAAAATGTAATAACATAAATTTCAAATCGACACCATAAAAATATTGATCACATCCGTGAACAAAATAACACCATCAATAGCTTATCGATTTTTCAGGCACTCATATTGTACAGTGCGTGATGTGATCAATAACGAAGAACTAATACCGCATTGGTATTAATTTGACACCACAGCAGTGTCGAATTATTAAATAATATTGTGTATTCGATTGCGTTTGTTTAAGGGTTTTAAGTGAATGGTGTCAAAAAAGAAGCTTTAATTGCCAATGTGACCACAACCGTTGTCAATTTTGTAATAAATTACCCTAACTAATAAAAGTTCGTACACCCCACTGTGGGTGAATTTAACAAACTAAATTGTTAAAAATCCCTAAAAAGTTTTACGAGTTTTGAATAAAAGTTATAAACCTTCCTATGTTATCCATTATTAAGTAACGGCATCTTGACCAGCGCTATTGTTGAAGACAATTATAATTCAAAGTACTTTTTTTGGCAAGAAGGTTAATTTTTTATTTTAAACAAGATCTTTATGAATCTTTTTTTTTATTTCAAAGACTGATAATTAACCTATTGCAGAAAATAATAATTATAATTTGAAAAAAGGTTATCAAGAAAAAGAATCTTCGGGACTTTTTATTGAAAAAAAAAAAATAAATAAAAATAATAATAATAATAATAAAAAGTCCTACAAAGCCCCGTTATCTAAATGATACTGTTATAATTGCTGATAGGTAACCTTTCAAAATCAGTAATAAAATTTTGCTCCAACTTGCTCTTTTTTAATTCGCAAAGCAATTTCTGAACATGTGTTATCGTATATCTCGTCAAAAATATTTTGATGTTTGAGAATATATTGGTAAAAGTTCAATTAAAACTTTTGATATCGAATCAATAAATTAATTTTCCAACAAAATAATAAAATTAAAGATGGCTGTTAGCGAGTAGAATAAAACTTTTACATATAGAAATTGGTTGATAAAAGATATTGATTTATCAATGTTTGGTACCATCTTCACTAAACATTTGTGAAAGGCCCAGTAATTATTTGGAAGGTTGTAGCAAAAAAAAGGAAAAGCTAGAATTCTTCTAAAAACTACAAGAAAAGCCGAAATAAAAATGCGTTCAGCAGGAAAACCTTCACCTGCTGCAATTGGTGAACTCATAACTGATATTATATCAAGCCTTAGCTGCGAAAAAATGTCTTAAGTGCAGAATACAAAACATCATAGGAGAAGTATTTTTGTAATTGCTTAACATTGTTATGTGTAGGAAAATGTCACTTACGATAAAAATGCTTTAGCTATATCTCTGAAACGATTCTAAATATATTGATATAATTTTGACAGATGATTTAAATGAATGAATTTTAATTTTTCATCATTAACATGCCCGATACACCATATAAAATTTTATTTCAAGGGAAAGGTATCATCGAATAATATATTGTTCCAATTGGCCCATTATCCGAAGAAGCGCAGGAGGCAAGAAATAAAGATTGTAAAAACTTTTGCAAAAATTTTACAAGAAAAACATCTAGGGAAAACTAGAAAGCATATTTGCTTCATAATATAATCAAATCAATTAATCTAGAGCTCACGTTAACCACCAAAACCGAAGAAGTCAAATGTAACAACAGGCTCGGTGGAAAGAGATTCAGCTCCAACGATGAAATTATTGACCGAACAAATGTCTACATTAAGTACCTCGAAAAATCCTACTTTTTACGCAAAGTATACATTTGCTCAAAATTTGACAGTAGTCTATTAACAGGTGGTACTTGATGGGAATAGAGTTGCATTTCATATAACTATGAGGGAAGTTCGAAAAGTAACGGACTTATTGATCCGCCCTCGTATTATACATAATAAAATCAAATATTTTCCATTTTTTTAATTGGATTTTTATTATTATTTTTTTAAGGTAATTCGATGTTCTAGTTTAATTTTTGTCACCATTGATTTTAATGAAATTAAGTCTGCATTAGATTTTGTGAATTTTGGGAAGCTACGGTTTTTAGTTTTTTTTTTATGTTCAGTATTTTTTCAGGCAGTAGGGTGGTATGAAGGATAGAGACACATTTTTTCTCAGATTTTTTGGGTTAAGGACAACATAACTTGTATTTTCTAGAACAGAGAGCTATTATGATGCTTTGTGGACATTAAAATACAAAATCTGTTTAGTACCATGAAGTTTTATTCTGCGTTTAAGGTAAGTTTTATTATATAACCTTTTTTTATGAATGACATTTACACATGAATTTAAGGGAAACGCAATAAATTTAATTAATCATACATAAATTGCATGTTCCATTCCCATGAGCCCATTTTGTTCGAGTAGAAGATCTTATGATAATACCAAAAAGAAGTGGCATTATTTATCTGAGATGTGTAATTAATAAATCCCTATATCCCTATACCAACATCAACCATATTATAATTTTTGTTAACTGCTTGCAGATATCTCACTCACCAAGAGCTTACTTATTAGGAAGCATCACTTAAGCGATAAATTTCGTATAATAATTCATCATTTCAAAGTTCATATACCTCTTCCTGGCAAGAAATTTTTAGTTAGTAAATCGAAAATTGCAAAAAATGGTTTGTAAAAGAATATGTTAGTATCATGCAATTGCTAATATCTAATTTAGACCCAACCTCCATCTAGACTGAAGGTAAATGATCAGAAACAGTACCCAAAAATCATATAACAGTTTTAACAGAAAATCCTTCCAAATATCGGATTATTTTATTCATAATGAGAGATTTTCTTTAAGATTTTTCATAAAAGTAATTGAATTATAATAATTAATTAAGTGACATCGTATTCAAATTTGTACGAATTTTTAATGATCAAAATTAGAAATATATTAATTTAGGAGTGTAAAAATTGTGTGTGCACAAGGTGTCACTTCGTAGCCGTGGAGGTGTGTGCAAAAATGTGACACCACATAGCCATGGAGGTGGCAATAGACTTCGTCCTAGGACATGCATATACTAAAGTGACTAGTCACATAGTTAATAAAGTAACTAATGGAGTCCTAATATTGTCAGTCAAGTAACCAATTCACAACAGCCGCCAGAAACTTCTGTGCAGTGAATAGTAATTATGAATTAGTGCAAAGTTTTCTCTTTTTTTTCTTATACAAATTTGAAATTATCTCAAGAAGTATTTTTCTCTGGATCTCAATGTTTCAAAAGTCAGAAGATAACAGTTATTTTTGTTTCTTATTTATATTTTTATTTTTAAAATTATTTTCTGATTTAAATTTTTTTCTGCAAAATATAAAAGTTATTTTGTGATTTTTATTTATTGAATAATGAATTAATTAATACACAAAAAAATATGGTATATTAAAGGATTTATCAGAGATAAAAACTATTACAATTAATTTTTTAATTGTATCAATTATTCAATTTATCAAAATTCATTTTTTCTAATGTTTTTTATCAAAAATAAAATAAATTATAGGCCTTCAATTATTTTTCTTATTGTATCAATTAACAAATTAATTATAAATAATATAATTTAATATAACATTATTATAACACTTTCTAATATATATTTTTTTCATAGGTTGTATTTCAATTAGTAAAATAATTGAACATGTATTATTGGTAATTGAAATTGGATTTTAGATTTTTCTATGTAAAATTTGAACTTAATTTGTTAGATTGTTTTGATTTTGATTAATTTATTTAATTATAAAAATATTTGAAATCATTTTAGAATTCTGAAATTTCGAAAATATTTTTTTCTGTGTAACAAAAATTTGAAAAGCGTAGCATTTATAAGATCAAAACGATGTATTTAAATCATTTGTCCAACATTTGGCTGTTACTGCTTCTTTTGTTTAAAAATTCAAAAATAATTGTAACTTTCGATACCTGGTTTTAAGCTCAACTTTGGCTTTGGATTTATTCTAGGAGTATCTGCTTACCTGATATAAATTTTCATGCAATTGCAAAATTCAAATTCTTTTTAAAGTCCAAAATAGTTATTTAAATATTTTAGTAGTTACTCACTGCAAATTAACCAACAAATATTTTAGAAAAATTAACTGTTTTTAAACCTTATAATAAAATAATTCGACTTATTTATCAGATATAATATTATCTATTCAGAAATAGAAACGGAATATTAATGGCAGCAGAAGGACTGAGCGACGGACATCATTTTAAAAAATATAGATTTTCAATTAAAAGGAATACAGAGGTGGTATTGAATAGAAGATATTGCGTTTGTTACTTGAATTAATATTCTAGATGCGAAGTACCATAGACTTCTCTTTGTAATTTAAAGAATTCAATTCAATTTAAAAACTTTAAATTTGGTATTGACTTTAGTAATTAAAATTTAGAAAGGACCATTCTAAATATTTCGCATATGACAAATTTGGATAACTAAACTTTTTAATACTGAAAGAAGATTATAATTATTTTAAGATTTCCAAAATCTTGGCAAAAATTATTTCAAAATATAGACGATAAGTTAGTTTGTCAAAATGCTTTTTTTAAGACAACTGAAGCAAAATTTTCTCTAAAAACTTTAAAATGGAAATATGTACGATTTTAAATATTTAATTTTAAATAAATCTGACCTGAATTAAGATTATATTATTATTGAAAAATGTCATTATGGTAAAATGTAATGCCATTGCTGAAAAAAATATTAAAAAATTTCACTATTGAGCACAGTATACATATATATAGTAGTGTAAGAAAACAGATATAGAAAATCTTTACTATTGCCTTTCATTCTGACGAATTTATCCAAGTCGTTTTTGTTTTGATTATTAATTTTTCTTTCCCCTTCTAAACGTGTTACTTCAGCACTCATTTTTTTTTTATTATACTTACAATTATATTTCTTTCTTTTTCTTACTCAATATTCCAAACAAGCTGATTTTGGTAATTTTTAAGAGTTAATATGACGACTCTATTCTCCTCTGTGCTATCCAGCTTTTGGTGTCAATTTAACTATGTTCACAAATTTTGGACCATAAAGAAACACTTATTTAAATCCCACAAACTTTTTCTTCTTTAATCAACATCCATTCCGTTGCACATCATTAATTTGCCAAAACTATGCCATTAACTCAAATTTCAATTAATTTTTAACAGTTATTATTTTCCAAATCCTAATTTTTCTTAATGCAAAAAATCGCATTATTTAAATTGTTTTATTTCTTAAACAGAAAGGTTTTAATTCTTCCAGTCCACAAAATACAACTTAAAATTACTTTCAAATTATATAAGTAGGTGTGTAAATTTCTTTATATTTCATTGGTTTATTCATTCTCTTTCTCTCTCTTAAACACTTTGTAATTTTTCTAATATCCTTCACAATCAATGACCCATAAAAAATGTTGATTTTCCTATGTTTGTCACTTTTGTTACACATCAATGGCTGCCAACATAATCCGGCCTAAACTCTGATGGCTATAACTTAAACAAATTTATTTTGCTCTACATGTACTGTGGAACCAACGTCAACAACAACACAAAAATTAAATACTATTTTGCCACTGTAACACTTACAATCATGATTGCTTTACCACATTTTTTCTTCATAATGATGAATACTTTTCAAAATTTTTGCTGTGGGTTTTATTTTCATTCAATGTTTTTTTGGTAAAAGTGTAGCAAAAAAAAAAAAATCATTAAAATGTTCACACATAACCACTTTATACAGAAAATCTGATGATGTGCTTGTTTGACGTTAATGCGATGGTATATGTGGTTTATAGGGGAGAAGAGTTAGAAGTAGAGAATGTGTGTAAGTAGTACATGTCATTGTTAAACAAAAAAGTTTGATAATAAAATATAAAAAAAGATGTGAAAAAACTTAAAAAACATAGCAAAAAATGAAAAAGAGAATAAGCTTCAATAGCAATGATGATGATGTTAAAATCAATCTCATCATCAGCACCATAGTTGACGACATCATAATCCTTAAAAATAAGTATTACAGTAGGAAAAAGTAATAACATCAATGTCAGCTTTTTTTATCACTGCTAGCAGTTTTTTTTTTAATATAATGCATTTTTAAAGTTTTAAAATAGTTATTTAAAATATAAATTTTCTCTATAAAACGACTAAAGGATGCTTGAAAACAGATATGTATTTAAAAAGAATTCTTTATAACTTTTAAACAAGCTATCCACTTTTCTCTTTTGCTTAACTCATTTTTAATTTAAAGAGTTATTTAATATCCTTTACAAAATTACTTAAATATTCGCTTTCCCTTTTGTCCTTTTTTTCATTTATTTTTTCTTCTTTTCTTTCTTGTTTTTAGAACATAAATGTGGGTGTTAATGCGGCATGTGTTTTAATAGTCCTTTATGTGATATGAAGTTAATTCTTAAGATGTTTTTAGTTAATTACCTTATTGTAGATACGAGTATAAGGCTATTATTTCTTTCAAATTTTTCCTTTTTTTGGATTTTATTGTAAATCAAAAAGTCATAATCATTATAATAAAAATATAACTAAGTACTTTGTTGTATTTACAAATTATGCTAATTGTTAAAAGAGTTTATTGTAGAGAATTTAGTAAATAATTAAATTAGTCAGCTTTTAACCTACAAAAACACTTAAGAAAACTTATAAAACATAAATACCATAAAGAAATGTTTGCGGTGAATTAAATGAGGTCAAATAAAAGGAAAGAGTTGATAGAAGAGTTTATGTCGAGTAGAAAGGGAAGGATATTTTAGTGATACATTTACACTCGAATTCACAAAAAAATTTTTAATTTAAAATACATTTTAGGGACAAAATTTGTATGAAAAATTTGTCTAAAAATTCATTTTAACTTCAAAAGCTGTTTGTGAATACGTTTAATTATCTCAAATATTTCTAAATTAGTAAATGGAGTATATTTTAAAGATAATGTTCGATTTAATTGTATATCCCATATTTTTCTCAAGGGCTTAATAATGAACCAAATAAAAGGTAAATGTTGTTGGCGTTAAAAAAAAGTAATTATAACCGGATTCAGTTCGAATAAAGGGAGAAAAATATTAAGTGTTATACAAACCATATTCAAACGCACAATAGCAGGGTTTGTAAAATTTTCAAAATCCTATATATTTCAAGCTAAAACTAATTTTCAAAATTCTATACACGCAGAAGAAAAGCATTGTTACGATATTATTAACGCAACCATATTATGTTTGTACAAACAGTCGAAAACAAATTATGGTTAATTTTAATAATGTTGTGTTCATGGTAATAATACTTATGTTTAAGTTTAACTATACTATGGTTATTCCAATAATAAATATAAATAAATTAATAAAGTTGATAGAAACATATTAAATTTTTAATAAAAACATAGAACAATAATACTGCAAACATGTTACAAATAAATGTATATTAACTTTTTACTGGTAAATATATTGTGGTTAAAAAAATAATTTATTTATTTTTCAAACATAATTTGTTCCCCATAAACACTAAATGTTTGTTTTTCAACAATATTATGTTTACCCCAACTATTTAATGCTAATTGTTTTGCGTTAATAAAAGAACCAACTTCATTATAATGAATTTCTCTACAGTTCTAAACATTGTTCGATTTTCGTAATAGGAAATATTTTTGTAATATCATTTCTTTTCCTAGTTTTCTAAAAGTAATTCAAAATTACTTAAATTTAACGGATAATTAAAAATACGTGCTAAAAACATTTGTATTTAACTAATAGATAATTCAATAATGTTAAAGTTATACTAAAAGATGATTTTTTAAAAGTACTGCTTTCTGCTATTAAGAAATTTTTGGAATATTATTTCTTAGTAGTTTTTTGAATGGATCTTCCGAATACTGCGTTAAACACACAAATACTAATGATAAATATAAAGTTTTTTCGGCAAATTTGGTCCTGATTTTTATAGCACGCACTTTTTCTTCTATTTTCTCCAAATTTTCTTTAGTTAAACAAGAAAATTGAATTATTTTTTCTTGTCTACCCAACACTATGTACGAATTTTTTGTAACCAATAATGTGGCTTTCTAATGAATAACACGATATTTTTTTAAAATATTTTTTATATAAAATAAAATATTTTCCCTAGACACTATTCAATTTATAACACATATTGATAGTTTTGCATATTTCTTGAAAATTTTGGTTATATTCCAGATTTCATTTCGGAAAAAAATTTCGGACAAAAATCTTTAAAAAAGAATCGATGAAAATGTAAGAAAATTTTTCTATTCCGATTATGTAACTAAAAATTATTAAAAATTTCCATGCAAGTTTAAAAAATTTTTATTTTAGAACTTGAAAATTCCTATAATTTTCGAAATTTTCTTATTAGATCATCTAGAAGCTTCAATTTGAATATATTTTGTATGGCTTTTATAAAAAAAAAAAATAATAAATAATAAAACTTTTTTTCGCTCTACTGAAAAGCTTTTGGAACACACATAAGACTTTTCGTCTGCACACCGAGAAAATATGAATAAAAACAGAAATTATTTTATTCAATCCTTTTTAATTTTATTTCATTTGAAAAAATGTTAATAATTTTTTAAACATTACACTCTGCTGTAAAATTACATTTTTTATATTCACCATCCAAGTTTGAGTTTGTCATTCCGTTTGTAATATAGCGAAATATTCATCTTAGGTATTGTAAAGTATATATATTCTGGGTCCTCATGAAAATCTAAAACGATCTAGCTATATCCGTCCGTCTGTCTGTTGAAGGAAGGATTGGGATGGGGGCGAATCACCTTGGGGAGAGGAGACAAGTTTATTTGGTATTAAAAATGCAAAAAATCGGTTCAGGAACAAAAATGTTGTGGGCCAACAAACCAGCAAACATTGGTGTCCTTCGAAACTTCAGTTTATATATTTTTTGCCGATATCTCTTACAAGTAGTTAGAGGATCGATATAAAATCGGAAACTAAAAATGAAGATGGTGGGTATACAGATTGAGCCAAGCCAAGTATAACATTCGTACTTTTTATTAATTCTTTTTTTTTAATTGGCCTCTTCTTTTTCAAAATTTAAAAACTTCGGATTTTTTTTTTAGACTAAACATAATTGCGAACAAAGTTTTAAATGTAATTTTGTTTAGAATAAAACGATCTCCATTAAGGATTCTTCAAAATATTTTATTTATATATAAGCTTTTATAAAATTTTTTAAAAATTTAATATTCTTAGAAGTTGTTTACAAACTTGTTTTTAATATTTCACCACAACATAATCAAATGTACACTTTTAAAAACCTGATTCATCTACTTTCTAAAAAGGAATTCAAAATAGAAAATGAACAAAAGAATATGAGAACTAGGGATAAATTTATATAGAAACCTAAACAAAAACCATACACAACAGCTCAGAATTTTAAGTGTGTATTGTACATTTTTAAGACTGATTTATAATATCCTCAAGAATACATAGGCATTATGTAGGTCATGTCATTATTTATGTGATTTTTCACTGTAGCTGAATGTTATTACGTAAAATCAAATGGAATTAAAGTACTTAATTTATTTATCTAAAAAAATTCTTTGAATTAAAAAAATCTTGATGTTATATAAAAATCTACATAGTTCAATCTTTCATTTTTTTCCGATCATTCATGTTAATAAGAATAACAGAGAAAAATAATTTTATACTAAAAAATAAAAAGAAAAATTAAGTGAAATATTAATTTTTTTGGCTACAGAAATATAAAAACTTCATTGTTCAGAAATTTTATGTTAAAACCTATTCTTAAGAGTTTTAGATTGGCTAAATAAAAATAATTTTTTCAGTGACGATCAACTTAAATTTCTAAAAATTAAAATCATAATTAGAAACTCCAATTTTTCGCATCTTAATTTTGCTCTAAACTACTTGAATTGAAATCCATAACAATGGAAAAATATCCTATCAGATGATCCCAAATTCAACCTCTAGAGAATAGATAAAAAAGTCATTGTTCAGTGCACTAAGGAAGAAAAATTTCATTGTAAGTACGTACACAACTGTAAAGAACACGTTACTTCACAGTGAATGTAAATGTAACATATCTGCTAATTTTGTTTATGAGAGTTATGTGTAAAAATAAGTTTAATGAAATTTGGTATCTCTATGTTTTGACATGTCAATTGTTTTATTATTATTAAAAAAAAAAAACATTAAAACTGCTTACAAAACCGCTGTAAAAAGTAAATTAATTGGACAGTTCTTTTTTTTGCAATTTTCTTAAAAAGAAAAAATTTCTTAAAATGTTTTGAAGTAAAGCGTACAATAAGCAATATAATTAAAATTAAAAATTGTTCTGTAAAAAAGTAAATTAGAGTTTGTATAAATATCGCAAGTTAAAACCAGTAAATCTAACGATTTTGAACTACTAGATTTACTGAAAATATATCCAGTTGACATCACTGATATTGATGTACCTATACATTTACTCTTTTACCTAGTGTCTACAGTAGGCCGCCCGTGAGGGCGATGGTTGATTGTTTGTGATGTAATTGTTGTCCATTCATATTGATGTGTGTTTTGTGTGTGGTGGCGGGTCACCAGTCCCGAACTGTTTGGAGTTCAACTGGTAGTAGTCATCTTTGGCTACGAAGTCCGACCGGTGTATTAATACTGGTACTACGGGTGTCAGGAGCCCCTGGAACTTCGGTTCCAGCCTGGCAACGGTGCGGCCCCTTGGGGAGCTTCGTGGTGGTTGTGGTTTAGACCCAAATTGCGGGTAGAGCGTGAGCTCAGTGTGGAGTTGCATTGCAACCGGGAGCCGTGACCCAAAGATCGGAAGGAGTTTAGATAGGCTCAGCTCCTAACCAAGGGGAAGTCATGGCCAAATACATGACTTCAAATTGGTACTCAAGGATGATTTCGGTCAGACTTGGGGGCGTTGGTGGACGCATTGTATTCACCCTGTGCGAAGAGCACCGTGAGGTTGGGTCTACATGGACAGGTACTCACGTAAAACCTTCTACGTTGTCTATATAGGCAAATTTTTATCAAAACAAACGTCAAAATCAGGGCGAATATATACAATGTAACCTTAGTTACATTGCAGATTATTATTATTTTGGTTGTTAGAGTTGTCAAACTGCATATATAAAAAACAATAAGGAATACGACATATTGTTGTTTTTGTGCAACTGTTGCCACCTTCCAAAAATTCGCGTTAAGTTTTACGTTTGTCTTGATAAAAAATTTTTTAATGTAGACACTATATTAAGTAACCAATAACAAACGTTTCGTTTACATTTACAATTACAGAGAGTAGCATACCCTGCCAACATTTTCTATCAAAATTTGAACTATAGCGAAACCTCATGTACTTAATAACAGTCGAATATGATATCATTTTCCTATCGAAGAAGAGTCACCGCTCGGGAAGAAATGTGCCGTAGTTCTAATACTTTTTAGATGACACTATTTAGTGCATTCCTTTGGTATCGAAATACTATTATTTAAAAGTGTAAAAAACTATATAAAGAAAGTATCGAAATATAATCGCTTTTGTATAATAAACATGATTTTAGTGCAGTTGGAATATTTCGTTTTCTTTGCTCTGGAATGTAAACAATCGCCCAAGTCCAGTTTTTTATATCAAAATTCGATATTAATGTGTTTTGTTATTGCGATTTTCTGTATTTTTTACTTTTGAATATCCAGGAGTATCAAAAAAAAAAGAGAAATTTTTTAGTGGATGGATGGATATACTCTCTTCCAAATGCTAGCAGGGATTGAATCACGGAGGAGCATTGGTATTGTTTATTATTATTATTATTTTTTTTTTTTTTTTTGATTAAATTTGTCCTGAAAAAGTACAATTTGTTATTTCACTAACAAAATCAATGTCCCAACCTACACAGATATGCTTAGCTCGGTAATGTACACATACGCTGAATGTGAAAAGTCTTTTTCATGCGCATTCCAGTACCATAAACATCGCAAATGTACCTCGATCTCAACCCGATTGCGGATGATTACAAAACGCAATATTGTTGATAAAGCATTACAAAATAGTGATGAACTTTTCGTAGAATTAAGGTAGCTGTGGATTGCTATTACTGACTACTACCGATTGCTATTACATAAATATTTATAGCTGCAATGCCCAACATATGTTTGGCGAAGATAAAAATTATGTTTACGCAATCAAATTTTGAACACTTAATATAGTTTTTATATTTTTCCTTAATGATTTTAAGAGTTGCAGATGTTTTGAACACTTGAATTTTAACAAGTTTTACTAAAACTTTTTATACCCTACACCACCATAGGTGGTTGGGGTATTATGCGTTTGTGCTGATGTTTGTAACGCATAAAGTATATCAATCGACTCAGAATTACCTTTTAAATTGATTCAACGATGTCCGTCCGGGACGCAATTTTAAAGATTTATATGATGCAAGGACGAGGTCTATTGAAATTGGTTTTGATCGGTCCATTATTTCACCTAACCCCCATACAAAATGTCCCCCCAGAATAGAGTTTAAACACTCAAAAATGCCTTAAAAATAAGCATAATTTAATGAAAGAAGTTCTGTACAAGTATCAAGCTTTGCACCAAATCTCTCATATAAAAACCTCTTCCGAAAATCTCTTTAACATACACTTATTCGTACACAAGTGTAAGTAGAAACAACATTGCTAAATTATATGAGAATCGGTCCATATTTTATCATAGCTCCCATATAAACCCACTTCCAGGAATCGCCCTAAAGTGCATAAAATCATCTAGATATATCGACACATTATTCTGTATTTGTATACAGAACTTTTATCATCGTACACAATGGTATAGGGTCTTGACCGACTATATCTTTCTTTCTCTATTTCAATTATTTTCAACAAATATTTTTATTTTATTTCGGTTATGAAGTAAACATTTTAAATTATTAAAACAAAAGAAAATAATTGTTGATAGTTAGCTAATTTGTTAGTCTGGGGATTTCGGGTTCATTACCCGCTTGAGACTTTGGTCTGTTTCACTACAACGTTGCTCTGCTCAAATAACTAGATTAGATTAGAATTTGTAATTTTAAATTAAAAATATTTTTAACAAAACGATATGCGATTGATAAAAAGTACGATAGTTTTCAACTGCAAATGTTTCGATCACCATTGTGTCAGGCTATATTTTTATATAGGAGTGAGAGAGAGAGAGAGAGAGAGAGAGAGAGATAAGTATTTTCTGGTACAGTATCATACTAAAACGCCGTCAAAATGTTTCAGTTACAGAAAAATTTCTAGCTAAGTGATAAGGGCCGGTTATAGTTCTTTATACGAGTATGAAAGAGAACTGTTACAAAAAATAAATTCCAAAAATTTGTTAGAGTTCTAACATAGCCGAAAAAGAATTTAAAAAGGTTGAATACAAATACAGAGATGGCTTCAATAAAATCAGTAAATTACATACAGAATTACTTACAAATTAATATATAACATTTATTTCTTCTTATTAACAATTTTTAAAATCTATATTAAATTACGCAAGTTAACAATTTTTTTTTCGGTTTCTGATTTGTTCAAAAATATTCTTATTTAATATTCACTCTTAAATTATATATATCTTGAAAAAAGAAATGCACTACATTTTCTTATTTTTAAACTAAATTTTTCTTTACTGATAACCTCATTTTGTCATATTTTCCCTTAAAAAAAATGTGCTAAAAACCATTTAATTCCTTTAAGCTTTATTATCACTCTTTTTTACTTTTTTCGTACAGTGTAAACAACAATTTTACCTAACGCCAAAAAGGATGCTATAAAAAATATATTTTAAAATATTTTTTTAACATTGTTCACTCCTCATTCATTCATACACTCTCACGTTCATTTATTCAAACATCAAATCATACACCACTATCAGCATCAGCAGCAACCATCAAACAAAATCAACATGCTTACAGCAGCAAAATGTTGACAGATTTGAATGAGAGAATAAACGAAAAAAAAAAAAAAAAATATAGAAGATGAATAACAAAAATTAATGATAAGACAGTAGAAAAATATGAAATAAAAAAATAAAAAAACAAGGAAATAAATAATAATAGAGAATAGACAGACTACAATAGAATATATAAAAATAAAAATGTTTTTTTTATTTTTTATTTCATGCATATTTAAAGTAAATATGTATAATTTTTGGGAAAAAAGTTCTCTGCTATTTTACACAAATGACAATTTTCGCCAAAAAAAAAAAAAAAAAAAAAAAACAAATATTTTTCAAACAAATTTGATGGCGTTTTATGAGTGTATGTAATTGAAAGAGTAGGAGTTAGTTTATATAAAAATATATATAAATTCATAATAAAAATATTTTAAATAAACTGTTTAAATAAAAATTCTTGTTATGTTAGTATGATAAAATTTGTATATATAGTTTTGAAATTTGAAATATTTCCTGTTGTGTAGCGTTAGTTTTTTGTTCAATATTTTTTGTGACTGGTTAGAGACATTTTAGACATTTCAATAGACAACATGATGAATGAATAGTTTTGTTGCAAGTGTCAAAAAAATTTTAGTTGGTTTTGGGATAACCCAGCATTAAATTTTTATAGCTGATGCAAGGTTTATGGATAAAATTACTATGAAAAGGTATAAGTTCTTTAAAAATTTGTTGACGAAATTCTACAAAACCCAGAAATAATTCTAATACGACATTATATATTGAAACGAATTGAAATGTTGTATTAATTTCGGCGATTTTTTGTTTAATATTAATTTCTTTAAGTATTAAATATTTACAATGAAGATTACAATTAAGATTTCTTAGTTTAGTACTAGACTTGTTTCCTTCAGACTTATTAATATATTAGATGAATACAAGGCTATCAGAAATTAAATTTTACTTCACTATCTAATCAAATCTAATCGAATACTAAAATTTTTTACTGGTCTCTTGCTGTTGTTCATTAGGAACAAAAACATTTCATTTAGAGTTTTTAAATAATAAAAATATGCATGTACCTTTTTATTATTGTTAAAATGTTCATTTTTTGTGTATTTTTTTTTTTTTTTTTCTAAAAACAACATTTGTTTTTCTTGCTAAATTTGTATTAAATTCAGCTTGACAACCGTAAATACTTATCAGCTTAAATATATTTTTTTTTTCTTGGGTTTTATATTAAATAAAAATAACATTAAATAATTGATAAAAAATATTATTCAATTAATGTTTATAATATAAAAATGAAATAAATTTAATATTTAATAGAAAAACGTAACAAGAGAAAAAAATTATCACCTGATTTATTAAGAATCCACAAAAAAATAAATTTTAAGATTTTTTTTCTATTAATGAATTATTAATTTGGCAAATGAAAGAATATTTAATAATAAAATGCTGTCAAATCATGCACATAAGCTAGCAGCTAAATGCGCATAAAATGTTCACGGGCCAAACACAAAAATGAATACATGAAATAGGAACAGTGAAAAGCAAAAGTAAATTTTTATAAGATTTTTACTTAAATGAATAAAAATCTTATTAAATTTTATATCCTCCACAAGCTTTAAGTGAAGAAGTATTCAGCTATGAATCTTTAGAATATATTCTCAATTATTTATGTTAATTTTGCTGTATGTAGGAATTATGATCATGTCCCAAATTCAGCCAGAAAAATATCGACCACATCCGTGTACAAAATTAAAACATTTAGTGTCAACAGTGTATGTATGTGTTCAAATTATATAATGTAAGCTTAAATCAAAAACGAGGAATTGATACCGCATTAGTATATACTTGACACCACATCGGTGTCGTATTATTAAAAAATAACATTATTCCATGTAATCTAAAGTTGTAAACGAATGGAATGTCAAAAAGCCGACAACGTAAAATGTCAATATAATCACAAATATTGTGGATTTCGCATCGACACTTTTCCCTCATTGTACGAAGCCTAAATAATTGTAATCTATTTCTAAATAAATACTAATAATGGTTCTAAGCTGTTGGAAACAAGTTTTTAAACAAAATGTGAGACAATTTTAAGACTATATCGGAACAAGAACAATCAGAATTTGAAAATTATTTGTAAAGGTAAACTTTCATCGCAAAACTATAAAATTTTAAAATTCTTAACGAATGTAATTTAAAGATATATCCACTTCTTCTCCAGCAATAAATAAAAAGTAAAAAATGTTCTCTCCACATGTACCGTTAAAAGGTACTATAGTTTTGTATAAATTTATTTTTACTTTCCATTTAGATTTATTGAAAAGTTTTTCTACTATTCTTATTGTTATCTGTTTTCGCAAACAAAAGAAGGAAGAAGGACTTCAGAGTTATACTTTTTTTTTCGTAAGTTTTCTATTATTTCACTGAAATAAAAACTGTTACATAAAATGCTACTACATACTATCAAACTATTCAGAAAAAGAAAAACAATATATATAACTCTTTCGGTATTTGAACAACAACAGAAGCAATAGCAAAAAGTAGCAATAACAATACAAAATATATGCAAAAAGGGAATAATAAGAAGTGTTTTCAAAAACAACTGAAAACATTAAAAAATGTGGCAAGTGGAAAAAATAGTATAGGTAGAGGCAAAAAGGTTTATTAGTGCTCTATATTAAATTTATATTTTATAAACTTTTTAAAAGTTGTCTTAAATATTAGTTTATAACTCTATTTCTATAGATATAGAGATATAGACAGATCATAAGAAATATTTTGCTAAGAATACATGTACCTTTTTACTTCGAAAAAGCAAATAATTACTTTCATTTTTGTTCATCTTTATTTTTGTTAATATATTTCTATTTTTACTTCTAAAAACTCTATATTTGTCAAGTAATTTGTTTGAATTTTTTAACTCAAAAAGTTATTATTTAAAACTTCAATTCCAGGGAAGCATTCGTCTAAACATTTTAAATAAAAATTCAAATTTCTAGCAAAAACACTCGACTTTATGTTTTAACGCAACAAACCATTGCATCTACATATATATTGAAACATAGTGAAATTATTATCATAAATACATACCCACATATACACTTTTGTGTATGTATAGAAACACACATGCATTAATATGCACTGAAGGATATAAAAAAATACAATATTGTTTTTTTCCTCATATTGAAATCTATACAATATGTGTATAGACAAAAAGTAGCAATAACAAAATTGCATTCAATTGTTGAAGTAGAAAAATATATATTGTTTTTGTTTTTTTCCTTCTTTTTTTTTTTTTTTTTTTTTTTTTTTTGAAGAATATATTTTTCCAAATAAAAGTATCATATTGTTAGATTTAAAATGAACACCCACATACACTAATGGAAACAAACACAAAAAATATCCTGAATTGAAAAAGAAAGTTGCAGCTACTTTTAAACACTCACACTTATAAATAAAGGTATGTCATATGTATATAAGTTTGTATGTGTGTATTTATATATGAAATTGAGACAACAGAATTAAAAGTCCTTTTGCTAACCTAGATTTTAAATATGCTTATATACCGGTTATATATGTATATGTACATACATAGATGTATGTAAGTTTGTGTATGTAGTTATTTTTTGTAGGAGTATATCTACATAAATCTTCTCTGCTTAGTTCTTCTTTTCTTATTTTTAGCATTAAAATGTTGAATTTTATCTACTTAAAATTGAAATTTTCAATATGGTGACTTCGTATTGTATGTTGAAATATATTCGTTTTATTTATTTATTATAATATTTTAGTGAGGGTTTTTATTTTATTTTATTTTATTTTATTTACTGGCTTCTTCAAAACTTAATAGGTCACAAATGTTTAAAGGATAAACTAAATACCAATGTGAGAAAAAGGCTAATAATGATGTTATCTATTTAGAAACGAAGACTTTTTTCAATTTCAATAAATAAGCCTCACAGAAATATAAGTCTGGATCAAAAGTATTTAACCCTCTAATGGTCAAGGCTGCCTCAGAGAAGCTATAATTTTCTATATTTTCTTGAGGAAAAATCGTGTATGTTTCAACTTCTTGCCGTATTCTAATCATTTGGTTTAAAGTTGACATAATAAACTAAATATCTAGATGTTAAATTCTTCAAACATTTTACAATAATTATATATTTTAATTGGATTAAAATCTGTCAATTGATTTTACATAAAATTGAAATAATTATGCAGTTTCGAAACATCTGGTCCGATTGAAATGAAATTTCACACAGTAATAACAGAGGTGCAGGAGAGTTTTTAGTTAGGACCAAGTTTGGACACCTCGAATATGACCAATTTCTAAAACGATCCTGATTCACTATATCTGAACCAATTTGATATTATTCATTCTTAATTATGCAATAACATTTTTGTTAATAGATATCTTTTAATGATATTTTACTACAGTATAGTCTTTTTGACTCAAAACTTAAACTCGCCTACACTGCTACTGTCATTATTTAAAAATTCATTTAAATCCATAATTATTTCCATTTAATTTTATGGATCGCACACTGTACAACGGTTAGAAAGTAATTATTGTTTCCAAGTCAAATAGTGGGTAAACTGCAAAGAACTATGCCCAAAAATTTACGGGAGCACAATGGCTTAGCGTGTACAATTTTCATAAACTAACATGGGTCAAGATAAAAAGCAAAATGTTTCCTGTAATCAGGCAGAAATTTTTTGGAGAAATGTCCTTAATAATTTAGCATTAAAAAAAATTAAATTCTACCAAAAAATGTCTTGTTTGTTAAGAAAGCTCTATACTTTGGTCATAATAAAGTGTAATATTTATATCAAACATATTAATGTTATTTCTAAAACAGAACACTGTTTTTAGGATATTTTGGTCCAATTTTGAATTTTTACGTTACAGCAAAAGCACCCTGAAATAATACACAAAGAACAATGTTACTTTTCCTTCTCAAAATACCCATTGTGCCAATTAAAAAGATATTAGTTAAAGATAATGGTGAGTTAAGGAAGACCTTCACAGTGTTAAATTAATATTACGAATTAAAAATTCTTATAGACAGGTGGGCTATGTATGCACTTTGTGACGTGTTGCATCTACGTTTTAAAACCACTGACATCAACAGTCCAGAGTCAGTTGACCGCTACCCAATTTTCGCGCATAATTAAAATGGAAGTTAAAAATTTTGTACGGTATGTCCTTGATTTACATAACATTCAAAGATAAAGGAAAAATGATACACATGCGGAGAAAAGTTATGTTTACAATATGGTGACCGCAACGACACTCTTTTTCCTGAAATTATGTACTGTTATCGCAAACATCTTTATTGTTGATTAGAATTTTATGAACAACAATTTGTTCACTGCAATAACATTTTTGTCGTTAGTTTCATAATAACATGATTGGCGGAATATGTTTAGTAATATGTTTGATTAAGGAACATATTATTGTTGTTGAAATTCAAGCTACAATAAAACAATTTTCAGTAGACAAAAATATTATTATGCGTGTTATTATGATTTATTTGCCTTATTTTCAGGTTCACCGACAACCATAAACATTGTAGTATTTTAATATGATGCTGTTTTTACATCAGCTTATTGTGTTCATTGTATGAGATATATTGTACATATATTATTAACATTTTACATAACTTATAAAATAGATATTAAATTGCTTTATAATAATTTTAATGTATATTCGCAGTGAAAAAAATAATGTTTGCAAACGCAATATTTAAAGAAATCTTCGTTTACAAAAATAAAGCGTTTAATGAAAAAGAACTAGAAACAGTTGGTACGAGTGTTGGCGAACAACGGAAAGCAGCTGTTTTGAACCTTTGCTAGTCATAGGATGCATTTAAACTATCCTCGCTTTATTTGAGAGGTAGGCAAGTGCAGGGTTTTTAAATTAAGAATGTTTTTTATAATATCTCATACCAAAAACCAACTAAAGAATAATAAGAGACAATTATGAAGCATAGCAATAATATTTTTATTGCATGTCAGCCATATTATGATTATGTACGTGAAAAATGTGCAGGCATAAACATAATATGTTTACATCACTACCCTAATATGATTGTGTTGTAATCATATTACAGTTATGCCACAAGCAGATTATAATATTTATGTAAATTTAATTAGCCATATTTAAACATAATATAATGTTCCATCAACAATAAAATCTAATCATAAAATGCCACTGTTCAATTATTTCATATTTTCTCAGCGTGCAGGAATAAAGTTTAGATAAGTTCCATAGCATATTTTTTAGAAAAATAAAAATCACAAGGAAATGAGGGGATAAATATTTTAAAGAACGTTATCTCCAATTTTTCGTCTTAATGAATTAAAAATTAATTGCAACTTAACTCGAGAAAGATTTGTCTGACTTAGTTTAGTGGAATACTAAAACAATTTAATTCAAATTACTCCAATTTAATTCATCATAATTCCTTAATTTGCTCAATAATTATGAAGATATTTAAGAAATTTAAAAAAAAACAAAATTTCCCAGCTGGAAATTATGGCATAACGGCAATTTCACAAGGGATTCTTGAGGTACAAGTTATTAGGTTATGGAATCGGACCATTTAATGACATTTTACAATATTTCCTACAATTGACAAAAAATAGATGTAATAATGACTCTCGTAGTACAGTAATATGAGATTCTAATTTCGAATCTGATAATGAAAAAAGAATCTCATTTTTTTTTTGTTAAATAATTCTTTTAGAAATTTTTGAAATATATCAATGTCTAACATTTAAAAGGTTTTACTGTCATTAAAGGAAATGAAAAGAATTTTGATAAAATATATGAAAATGTTATGATGTTTTTTTATGCGGGAACAGAGGACAATGTCAGCAATAATGCTGACACATCATACAACTTTATGCTATCCTATGAAAATTTCCAACTGGGTTCTTACAAAATTTTAAAATTTTTTGCCCTTTATCATAAATCTGGATATGTTACAAATAAAACGAGTTATATTTCGTTACAATCGGTTCATAAATGCTATATTATTTAGTAACGTTCATTGAAGGTTTTGGAACATTAAAAATTAATTCAAACATGGTCTGGTCTATAAAAAACATCAAAGATTTAGATAAAGCATATAACTTTATCTCAGTAATAGCTTCAGTATTGTCGTCACTCCAAATATGGAAGTGCAATAGCTTCATGGCTTTAACGATGCTTTAAATGTAAATAAACTGGAGTAGAAAATAATATTGTATTATTTTACAATTGGAATATCATGGAATGTAAAATTTTATTTCTTCAAATATTTGCCCTGTATGATAGTAGTTTAGGACATCTGATTAGGATATGATTTATCGCTAAAATAATGGAGGGAGGGGGGTTTGGACAAAATACTTAATTTTTTATTTAAAAACATTATATTTGGAAATGCGCATTTTTATTTAATTATAAAATTCTTATAAATATTTTTTTGTCAACTAACTTTTCATTTGACAAGATATAGCTAAAACATTAAAGATCTTTCTTTTACAAATCAACTTACAAAACAAAAGTCATTAACAATCTTAAAAAATTCTGTAGAAAATTTCCCTTTTTTTTCCAAGAAAGATTAAATTAGCTATGGTCCTTGAAAAACTGGTCTAACTTACATTTCCCATAGCTCATTTTGACCTCATTACTAAATCATTTACTTTTTCTACCCTACTCTACGAAAAAAAAAATTTTTTTTTGTTGACATTTTAATTTATGACTTTGTAAAGATATGTACTAATTCAACTAGCTAAACCATCAGCCAATATAAGCCTTATAAACAGTTTCCTCTGACCCCTTTTCGCCAGTACTTAAGCTCAGTGCTTGTGTATTTAATAATCTCCACCCTCAAAACAACAACAATTTTCTTTAATTAATCAGTTTACTCAAATAAATTAATTAAGTAAACGCACTTCTATAAATACAGAACATACCCACTATACATATACGAGTACATATATGAGTACATATACTTACTTATCAACATCAATAACGAAAACAACAATTTCTGTTCTCAAAGCAAAGAAAACCACTATTCTCACACAAAACATTTACATGAATACGGATATACACAAACATAAAACAAACGGAATATGTAGTTTCTATAAGAGAAAGAGTGTATGGGTGGATGTATTTGCAAGTAAGAAAGTATAATACTTGTTAGTTTATAAAGTCTGGTTTGATATGGTCTCGTCTTTTGGATTTGCGCTAGCAAACATCATAATTTGTAATAAATTATAAAAAAATTAAAAAACCAACAACTGCAACTACTTATTCATACAATTACATGCACAATAAAGCTCTACATGCCCCACTTCCTTTTGGATCTTCAGCTACTTGAAATAAATAAATAAAAATGTGTTTGTATGGACAATTAAATTGCTTTAAGTGTGTAAATTACACCATTTCATAGATTTCATATAATCACCTACATTAACAAATTAATAATAAATTTCTAAGAAAATAATTATTACAATTATAAATTACATTTAAGAATAATTTCTCTTACACCTTGGAAATGGTGCAAATCTTTTGCATTTATAAGTTAAAATGTGAAAAATAATATAAAATAATTAAAAAAATAACTTTATAATTTCCTCATTTGAAAAAAAGCATAAATAACTGAAAAACAATCTCACGCCTTAGCAATTAAAGAGTTCTTAGCCTGAAAACACAAGAGTGAATGCAAGAGGATGTTTGACTTTATAAATGCTATACAAACCAAGTAGTAGAATTGCT
This sequence comes from Protocalliphora azurea, assembly GCA_932274085.1. Taxonomy (NCBI): domain Eukaryota; kingdom Metazoa; phylum Arthropoda; class Insecta; order Diptera; family Calliphoridae; genus Protocalliphora; species Protocalliphora azurea. The sequence goes on from OW026520.1 coordinate 40,255,031, forward strand.
GCCAGGGTAGGGAATGGTTAGTAGTTTTAATTTACTTAATAACTACTTTGTTAGTTTATCCCTTTTCAAATAAAATCTAATGTTTGTTTTTCTTTTTATTTGTTTGCTTGTTTGAATAAAAATATGCATAATACACTCATACTTGTAACTTTTGGAAGAGGGTATTCAGTTTTAAGATTTAATATTTTCTTGTGTTCGTTATACTTTTTATGAATTTTTTGTTTTTGCTGATTTTCTTACATTTTTGTGGCTTGGGTTGTTTGTCGGTAAATTTACGTAAAACCACATTTGAAAGCAATAAATTTAAGGTTTTATTTTATTTTTTTTTTTTTTTTTTAGTTTTTTCCTTTAGTATAAATTTGATGTTCTTATGCTGAATACGCAATTTTCTTTTATTGTTATTTTGGTCTAGATATAAGTTTGTGTTTTATGGGTAAACAAAATTTATAAGATGTATGAAATTTGTACATAAAAGTTTTTAAGTTTTTAATTTAGCTTTCTTTTCTGATAAAAGTGAAATAATGAAAGATCAGAATAATAAGAAGTAAATTTAAGAATTTAGGAAACAAAAAATATGTATTGTTGTTTTGTATCTACACTATCTGAGTTTTCGTCTGAGTGATATGTGTTATTTATAATAAAATAAAGTCTAGTTCAGGGCACACTAAACAGGTATAATCGTCGACCAAGCTGATTTTGTTTTAGTGTTTTATTGTCTACATAAGTAAAAAAAAAAAAAAAATAAATAAATAAATAAGTAAATAATAATAATAATAATAATAATAATAATAATAATAATAATAATCATAATAATAATAATAGTAGTAACAACATTGTATAGCTTGTAACGCATTTTAATCAGCTGTTTTTGACACATCAACAACACCAAGCAGAGGCAAAATGTTGGGTTGTTGTATTTGTTGCCGCGACTATTATATAGGGTGATTAAAGTAGAGATACTTTTTTCGATAGCCTTTTTTGGCAGATCACGTGTGAGTCGTGCCATGTTGTCATACTATTTTTGTTTATTATTGTTTGCCATTTCATAATGGAAAGACTTACGCCTGAACAACGTTTACAAATCTTTCAACTTTATTACGAAAATTCACGTTCTGTGAGGAATGTGTTTCGTGCACTTCGCTAAACTTATGGTCAACATAATCGGCCTACTGAGCGTACTATTCGCAACACCATCACCTATTTTGAGACCCAGCATTCATTATTGGATAATATTCGACCGAATAGACCACGTCCAGCACGCTATAAGGAAAATATAGCGGCCGTAGCTGAAAGTGTACACGAAGACCGTGGAAAGTACATTCGGCACCGTTCGGAGCAACTCGGACTGACGTATGGAACGACTTTTACGCATTTTACGTTGAGATCTAAATTGAAAGCGTACAAAATAGAGCTTGTGCAACAACTGAAGCCGCTCGACCTTCCCAAGCGACATCGCTTTGCTCTATGGGCTCTTGAAAAGTTCCAAGAAGATCCGACGTTTTCGAGGTAAATTTTGTTCAGGGATGAGGTCCATTTCTGGCTCAATGGGTATGTAAACAAACAAAATTGCCGCATTTGGGACGAAGAGCAACCTGAAGAGATTCAAGAACTGCCACTTCATCCAGAAAAAACAACAGTTTGGTGTGGTTTGTGGGCCGGTGGAATCATCGGTCCATATTTCTTTAAAAATGACGCCGGTGCGAACGTAACGTCCAGCGACCGTTATCGTGCCATGATAACCGACTATGCCTGAAATTGAAGCTCGTGATTTCGGCGACATTTGGTTTCAGCAAAACGACACCACTTCCCACACATCGCATCAATCAATGGATTTATTGAGAGAACACTTCGGTGAGCATATAATTTCACGTCTTGGGCCGGTCGATTAGCCATCAAGATCGTGTGATATCACACCGTTAGAATTTTTCCTGTGGGGATATGTAAAGTCTCAGGCCTTGGAGGAAAACATCACGCGTGTCATTCTCCAGTTACTAGTCGAAATGCTTGAACGAGTCATCGAAAATTGGACTCAACGGATGGACCATCTGCGACGTAGTAACGGCCAACATTTGATAGACATAATCTTCAAAAAATAAATGCCAAAGAATGTTCTTTAAAATCATAATAAACATTCCCCATTAAATTTGAATTTTCTGTGTTTTTTCTTTAAAAAATTAGGGAACCTAGAAATGGATCACCCTTTACCTATTTAGTGTACCCTGGTCTAACATCATATTATATATATATATATATATATATATATATATATATATATATATATATATATATATATATATATATATATATATATATATATCATAAACTAATGGACGTATAGACAGACATCGCTCTATGGACATCACTTCTTATAAGGATAATATAAACTTTTTTTCTCTCCGACAAAAATTGTGGAAATTACAAACGGAATGACAAACATTATGTAAATAAACGAAGACCTACCAATTTTTCGTTAGTTTTGATTTTTTGTAAAGTTATTTCAGCATTAATTGTGACAATTTTTAGCTTTAATGACGAGTAGAAAGCTGTTCATCATAATGTAATTTAATTTCAGTAAAATGGGGTCATTAATTATGGCCAAATCTTTTTTAATACACAGATTTTAAGGAACTGTATTTCCCATCATGATTACAATTATTTTTTAATATATCCTAAATTTTTACGATTGAGTTGAGGTTCGGCAATTATGCTGTAAAATCAATGTATTGGTTTTATTTGCCGTCTAAATACATTGCGGTACCCTTGGCCTTGTCCTTTGGGTCATTATTAGAGTTTTTCACGGGAAATTTCCAGGACGGAAGTTTCCAGGATTTCTTGTGTATGCAAAATTTTGTATGGAATTATTCCTTAATTTCTTTTCAAATGAAAAAATAGAAAATTCTTAGCGTAAAAGAATAATTTTTATATATATTATATTACTCTAAAGTTTGTCTGAAGGCTTAAAATTGGGGCGAGACGAAGTTCGCCGGGTCCGCTAGTTAAATATATAATAATTGAATTTTTAAACAGTCACATTTTTAATAATTTTAGAAAATGGCAACAATATTTGTTAGCCACGTCTTTTGTCGATAGTATCGCTACTGGAAAAATAAGTATCGATAATGCAGCAAAAAAAAAAAAAAAATATCGATAGCACTAACGTTTGTTTTGCAGCACTAATTTATAAACAATTATATATTAGCGTATATAAACTCAATGTATATATAATTTTTTTTCCTTTACTTTTTACCTTTGATAATATATCCTTTAGAAGATTTCCCTATTGTAATTTTGCGCTTTACTTTAAAATCTAATAAAATAATAGCACTTTACTAACTTTTTCAATTTTACTTTATTTAACAGCTTTAGTTGTACATACAATATTTTTTTATATTGAGCTTTATTTTTTCTTGCTTTTAGCTCTTCCCTTTTTCTTGGATTCGCTGTTTATGCAAATCAAATCGAGTGTTTACAAGTTTTTCATTTCTTCTTTTTTTTAATTGAGCTGCACATATTTATTTTTTCTAATATATATATATATATATATATATATATATATATATATACATATATATATATATATATATATATATATATATATATATATATATAGATACCCTACAAGCAGAATAATACAAAAGTCAAACGAATTTGTATTGCTTAGAAGAAAAATTTTATTGCCGCAATACATCTAAGCAACAACAAATCCATACGTCTGGAAGAAAAATGTGCAATATTGCTAGATAATCATCTAGGTGGAAAAAAAGAAGATACCGCCAAATAATCTTCTGAGGGATGTAATAAATATATAGAAAATTTATCACTAAATAAATTTTGAAATGATATAGAAGAAAACTTTTACATCTTGAAAAGCATGCACATAAAACTTAACATCATAAAGCACGAAAACTAAAACGCTCACATAAAATATATTTTTTTTGTTTTTGCTAAACAACAATTATTCGACAACTCTGAAAACTGTGACTGAAAAATAAAATTATTGTATTAATTTCTTCCAAATTATTTCAATGGGATATCATCAATTTATTGTGGAGATGATAATCACGTTACTGAAAAAGGGGCGATATTTTGAGGATAAAAATAATAGAAAAGAATAAATTATATATATTTTTTTGTTTATTGCCTAATTTTCTTAAAACTGATAAAAATACAATATTAGAAAAATATTGCTTTGTTGATTTACGTCCAAATAATAAAAAGAAGATATTGCGTAAATTTCTGCTAGGAACATATCTTCCAAATGGTATATATATATATGTGTATTATAACTATATATATATATATATATATATATATATATATATATATATATATATATATATATATGTATTTTCTGTTTTACAGCAAAATTCATGATGCTATTTATTTATTATTTTTTTTTATGCGAAATACATAAGTTTTTAATGAGTTTAGAGTGAAGAAAAAGTGATTTACAATACAAAGTTATAGAGGATAAAAGGGGACATTTGAAATGGTCAAAGACCTGAGGGATGAAAAACAAACTAAGGTAAAACTAGATGCAGCAGACAAGAGTTTTTTTTTATATTAAAACATAGGAGAATATTTGTTCCCCCACCAACAAGGATATAAAATATTAAGTATAGTTTGAGAAAAGTTTTTCTTTTGAAGTGGTCAGAGATAAGAAGCAAAATAATTATTTGTTATTTTTAATGAATTTCAACTTGCGTTTGTTAGAAACTCGATGAAAAATATTCAATAATTGGATTTTTTTTATAAAGTATTTATAAAATGTTGATTAATTGTTTATTTAATTATATCAAATTTTTATTAAACAGCTGCAACAATGTAATTGTAATTTAAATTATCAATCCAATTAAATTTTCTAACCTGCCTCACTCAAAAATAATTTTCAATAGACTTTTCTAGAAATAATTGTTTGACATTTGAACCTAATCAATTAATTATTCTGGCTGGTGATTTGTAATCAAACAAATTCATACGTATTTGTTGATTTGCCATAGAAAATTTAGACACAAATATTTATTTGTTTCTATTATCAATATTTTCGTTATTAGAGCTTTAGCAAAAATATTAAATAAAAACAATAATAATAATAAAACCCTTAGCCTTTTATTTGTTATTATTTTATTAAGAAATTTCTATGGCTGAATTTTTCTTATATATAATGCTTGTGCTAACAAAAATAGAGATGACTAAAAACAACAATCTGCCAGGTGTTTAAAAAGTGGAAAGATTTTTTTTTTTTTTAATAAAAAAATATTTTTAAAGTATTTTAAAGAAATGCAGTCTTATCAAATAATTATGTTGAACAGTGTTACGTGTTATACAAAAATATATTAATTATATTTTGGATTTAATCTTACAATATGGTCTTATCAATAAAAAATGGTTGAACAATTAACGCTTACCTAAAAAGAGAAAGAGAAAAAATAATTAAATAAGTATAAAATTTAAATAAAATAAAATAAAATCTTCTAAAAATATGACCGAATGAATGAAATAATTTATATACATTTTTAATGAAAATAGCAAAATATTAATATATCTAAATAAATATTGATCTTTTAACCAGCTATGATACTGTCCAAAAAGTACGGCATATGATAATTAGACCCACAAACAATACCCAACAGAATTATATTTACCAAATATACTATAATTACTTCAAACACTGCATATGAATACTGATAAAACCAATCATATTTCCCACCTTAAGAACTCTATTATCAAAATGAAATATATGCCCATCCACAGCATATACATTTAAAGTGCAATAATATTTATGCTAAACCGATAAGATTTATTTCATATGAAACATAAATAACTACATTCACGATGCAGTTCATCGAATCAGAGTATAAAAGCTAGCAAAATTTCAGCAAAAATCCGCAGTCTTTAGGTATTGGATCTGATCATTGTATCAACTCTAATCCGTAGACAGTTTGATATCGAATTTTACGCGCTCTGAAGAAGGACTAAACAATGAAATTAACAATCGTTTTATTGGCCATTGTTGGTCTTGTTGCCGCTGGCAGCATCTCTAAGCAAGAAGTTAAAATTGCTAATAAGGAATTTTTGGCCAAACAAAAGTTCCTTTTAGAAATTGTTTATCGTGTTGAGGATCCTTTGATATTCGAGGAATACATCAAAATGGGCAAATCATTCCACTTCAACAAGGCTGACTACACCGTAAGTTTTAAAAGGTCTATCAATTCTTATAATTTTTCATATTCGAATTCATGTTTTTTAATTTTTAATTCCAGCAATTTGACACGTATATGGTGAAATTCTATGAAGCCTACAAATATGGTGCTCTTTTACCTAAGGGCGAATTCTTCGGTGCCTTGGTTCAGACTCACCTTAAACAGGCTTACGGTTTGTTCGAATTCTTCTACTATGCCAAGACCTGGGAAGTCTTCCAACGCAACGTTGCCTGGGCTCGTTTGCACTGCAATGAAGGCATGTTCGTCTATGCTTTGACTTTGGCCGTTATTCACCGTGATGATTTCCATGGCTTGATCTTGCCTTCCATCTACGAAATCTTCCCTCAATACTTCTTCAACAGCAAATTCGTTTACGAAGCTGAGAAATTCGATTACGATGTCTGGAGCAAATACATAATGTATGAAAAGGAATACAAGGATATCCTCTACAAGGACTACACCAACTTCTTCAAGAACTATGACAACAAGTACTACTACTACTTCTACACCAAGGACTTCAAGACTTACCAATGGTGGAAATTGATGGGTTTGGACCAACACTGGTACTCTGAAGAACACTTCATTTTGCGTGAAAACTTCGAAGAATACTACAAGGATTCCAAATACTTGCAAATCTTCGAAAGCACCAAGATATTCTTCATGCCCGTTGACTACACTCGTGACATTGATTTCTACAACAAGGAATCTGCTTTGTCTTACTTTACTGAAGATGTTGGTTTGAACGCCTACTGGTACTATCTCAACATGGACTACGCTTTCTTCTTGGATGGTAAGACCTACGGTTTGAACAAGGACCGTCGTGGTGAATACTGGTTGTACAATGTCCGCCAACTTTTGTCTCGTTACTACTTGGAACGTTTGTCCTATGGCTATGGTGAAATTCCCGAATTCTCCTTCTTTGACAAGATCGAATACGGTTATAACCCACAATTGGTTTACTACAATGGTGTTGGCTACTCTTACCGCAAGAACTACTACGAAATCGAAAGCTACGGCAAATTCGACTACTACTACAAGGTTTTGGACTTCTTTAAGCGCTTGGATGAAATCATCACCAAGGGTGTCTATGTCACTTACGAAGGCAATGCTATTGATTTGCGCAAACCCGAAGCTATTGAATACATTGGCAGCATCTTGCAAGGTAATGTTGACACCTTCGACAAATACTTCTTCAAATATTGGTACATGTTCGCCCACATGTACTTCGGTGATGTCAACACTCACGATGTCGAAGTCTTCCCCAATGTCTTCTTGAACTATGAAACCATGATGCGCGATCCTTTGTTCTACATCTTCTACAAGAAGATTGCTTCTGTCTACTACCAATTCTTCTACTACGTTAAACCCTACACTCACGAAGAATTGTTGTTCCCTGGCGTCACCATTAAGGACGTTAAGGTCAGCGAATTGGTTACTTACTTCGACTTGGTCGACTTTGATGTCACCAACTTGTTGAACGACAAGATAACTTTCGTTGATGGTCAATTTGTTTGGGACAAGACCTTGTTGGCTCGTCAAATACGTCTCAACCACAAACCTTTCGAATTCGATTTCATTATTGAATCTGATAAATCCCAAAAGGTTGTTATTCGCACTTTCTTGGCTCCCAAATACGACGAATTCGGCCGTGTCATTTCCTTAACTGAAAACCGAGAGAACTTCATGGAAGTTGACAGCTTCATCTACACTCTTACCGCTGGTGTCAATGAATTCAAGCGCTACTCCAAGGACTTCTACTGGACCGTTGAAGACCGTACCACATACACTGAATTGTACAAATATGTCATGCTTGCTTTCGAAGGCAAATACGACTTCCCCTTGGACATCAGCGAACCCCACTGTGGTTTCCCCGATCGTTTGGTCTTGCCTCACGGTTGGTACAAGGGTATGCCCGTGCAATTATTCTTCTACGTCACTCCCTTCACTGCCTCATACGAGCCCTTCTCCACCTACGACTACACCTACTCTTGTGGTATTGGCTCTGGTGTTCGTTACATCGATGAAATGCCTTTCGGCTATCCCCTCGATCGTGAAATCGATGAATACGAATTCTTCGTACCCAATATGTACTTCAAGGATGTCAAGATCTATCACAAAGACACCTTTGAAAAGTATGACGAACACAAATACGAAAACTTCGGCTACTTCGATTACAAATACTACTATTAGATACTATATGTATATTATGTGATGACTAGTAGAAGATATGTATGTAGTTGATGTGATAATTGAGTAATAAAATCAATTAAAAATAAATTATAAAAATAATTGCAACAAATTTGTTTTCTTTTATTTAAAAATATTTATCTTACAGGATTATAATTATTTACAATTTTTTAATAAAGTAAACGATTGTGGAAATTCTAGCAGATTTTTATTGTTTAACCTGATTTAATTACAGCGATAATTTCATTGATTTATTTAGTAAGTTTATGTTCTTTTCATGTCGTCACTAGCTTTCATCGGTTTTTGTACAATCGAACACGGTTATAACGAACTATGTTTATAGCGAACACTTTTCTTTGGTCACATTTATTTTACCTACAATTTCCATACAAAAAGCTACGTTTATAACGAACACCTACAAATGATAGTTTTAGAATCAAAAATGTAAAAACTAACAGAAATAACTTTTATTTATTTCAGTTTAAATTGTTGGGCAAATAGAATTTTTATTAATTTCAAATTAAATTATCAGACAATTAAAAGAGAAGTTTTATATTTATAGTTGCAGACCTTTTTAACATAAAGCAAAAAATGTTGCAAATGTACCACCCTAAAATTAAAAATTGACATGTTTTAAACTAATCCCCAAAATACTTCGGTTTAATTATTTTGGTCACATGAGCTGGATCATTTTTAAAATACATTCAAAAATATGATTATGAATCAACAATGTAAATAATTTTTAACTTTTTGGCAAAAAATTACAACATTTGATATACAAATGGCATTTAAAATCTAATGAGTAAAAAAAAAAAAAAAAATGTTTAGAAATTGTTTTCATTCTCTCGAAATTCAAATTTTAGTAACATTTTCCATGATTTGATTTTAAATAATATTCTATTAAAGTTTGAATGTTTTGGAGATTGTACATCGTAATTTATATTTTAGGGTATCATTAGAAAAGTCTCATTCAATATTATTAATACATGTATTTGTCTAACCCTTTAGTTTCACAAGTAATATTATGGAATTTCCGGTCCATAATTGGTTAAGTTAATTTTTTATGTCAAATAAATTGGTTAGTTAAGAAAATAGATGTCAATAAAAGCATACATTTATCATAAAAATTATAAATATGTGTAAAATAGTGACTAAATTTCAAAGTTAAATCGATTATTATCTAGGTTTTAAAGGAACTTATTATATTTTTCATATATTGATCTATATTTAAATATAATATTTAAGGATATATCAATCGAATGTATGTTGAAAAATATCCGAAATATGACAAAAAACGTTAGAAATATCTTAATATTTCGCGACTGAAAAGAGACATAACAAGTATTTAAATTAATATTTCAGTATGCCTTTATTACGATTTGAAGTCAGTCTTCTTTTAATGAAAATTTTGATAATTATATTGAAAGAAATACGTATTTTTAGAGGTGTTTCGAAAATAGTCCAGCTCACGTAAATTTAAACATTCAGATGTAATATTTTGGGGATCATATAAGGACAGACCAGTCTTCATTTCTAGAGGGACACATTTGCAATCTTTTTCGTGAGGCATTTTTATTGAAAGTAGCTAAAAATAAAATTGAAATTACAAAAATATTGTTTCTGATATATTAAAAATCATTAATATTTAAAAATGATAAATACAGACCATTTTTAAAGGTAGGAAATATGCCTTAATTACAAATATTAGTATCGTAATGAAATAGGACTATTTTGCTAATAAAAAAAAAAAAAAAAAAAAAAGACACTTTTTTTAATTTTACGGATACAACGAACCGCGTTTATAAAGAACTAAATTCGTCAGTCCCTTCGATTTCTTTATAACCGTGTTCAACTGTATAAACCATTTTTTTAAAATGGTAAGTTTTTTTTTTATTTTAATTAATTTTTGTATTTTCTTAGTTTCTGATAGCAGATTTTGCAGAAGATAGTGATATTTTAAATAATTTAAATGGTATAATTTGGATGCTTTTAATATAGTTTGGATATATTTAATATTTCTCTGATGGTGATTCCCATAAACGTCTTGGAAATCATGCCAGTCAGCTATTAGTTTTAATTTCAAAGCATCTGAATAATTTTATACAATTGTAAATATGGAGGATCGTCAAAAGCTTAATATCGACAAATAAGTGAATAATATTATACTACAGTTTACCTTAAAGGACAAAATATGGTATGAACTATAATAGGAAGCGTTTTGAGTAATGTTACGCTCAGATTAGTAAAATATTTGACGAATAAAATATCTACTAATTTTTTTTCTTTTTTTTTCTAATTAGGAAACCATTTTCTTGTTATAATTGACAGCTGATAAAAATTTTTTGTTAAAGGAGTAGCCACGAAAATTTGTTCAAATATTTGCCAAATGTGCTTACAGCTTAAGAATTTACAAAAACTCATTATATCAGTAATTTAAAAATCAGTTAGAAAATCATATGAAAAATAATGTAGCCAAATCGCGTATACTAATGGATGAGAATACATATTTTAAAGAAGACTGTTGCATGCCCAATAAACCTAATGTAAGGTAAATACTTGAGCCAAATTTTTTCTCCCTATGTAGTCCGCCCTGAACATTATATTTCTTTTAACAGACACACGGACGGACGCATATAGGTAGATCGTCTTAGATTCTCATGAGGGGGTCTTAGGCGAATATTTCGTTGTGTCTGTTTTTATGGTTACATGTAAAAAGCATAATATTGTGATGGTTTGTTACTAAAAATTATTCTAAACTGTTAAAAACAATGTTTTCTCTTATGAGTGTCATCAAAGTCTTTTTATAACACAATTTGTTATGATTATTCGAGTTGTTCAGACTAAAGAAACAAAACAACCCCTGACAAATTATTTTGTAAATTTTATTGTTTTTAGTTGAACAGCATTCAGGACCATTTTATAGATTATTCGGTATACAAAACTTGTACTTTGGAACATGAGAAAAGTCAGCAATAACTTATGTTTACTAGGCTAATACAAAATATTGAAAATATTTTTATTTTTTATTATTGAGGAGCTTTAATTATTCTTTGCCTCAGAGTTTTTCTCAGCTTTGTTATTTAATTTTTTTTTTTTTTTGCTTTGAGCGACTAAAGCTTATGCATAACTTTAACATGGCTTATATTTGATTTTGTAGAAATGAATCAAAGTGCCATTACGAGGCCGTACATGTTTGGCATAGCTCTTAACTTCTCTACTTTTTGGGCTTGTAATTCATTCTTGTGTTTTTTTTTTTTTTTACCAAGTTTCATCTCATTATTTAAGTCCTTGTTAAGCTTTTTTATTGCCCTGAAATGTAATACTTTTTGTAAAAATTTACTCATTCAATATTTTCTAGTAAGTTCAAAACAAAAAAAAAAAAAAAAAACAAAATCAAATGTTATTTGTAAATTTTTCTTTGACTGCCATTTGCATGCGGAGCGGATTTCAGAAATTCGATCAGCGGTTAAATATGACATGTCTCTAGAAGATATTGTAATCAAAAAAGATATTTAAAATTTACGACAGTCAGAGTTATTACGAAAATTTTGTGTTATGTTTTCTTCGAACCCACACTTTATATTGCACGTTTAAGTGTGTTTAAAACCCAGCATATATTCTCTTAACAGCTCAGTCCTATGCACTCAGTTAAAAATAAAAATGGACTTTAATTACGAAATTGTTTACATTAATTAAAATTTTAATTGATTTTGCTCCAATCATCAAAATAATAGTAATAATAGTAATAATAATAATAATAATAATAATAATAATAATTTTCAATCGTTTTTTTTAATGTTTATTTATTAAAAATCGCAAATAATTTGTCAAAGCTTACAAATATAAAGATATACATCTGTTTGTTCTTTATATATTATCAACAAATCCAATCATCTACTATTTTGTAGAGACATGCAAACAAATGAGGTTATCAACCTATAAGATGAGGTGGTAATGTTCTAAAATAATAATAATAATAGTAATAATAATAATAATAATTTATTGATTAGCGACTATTGGTAAGAAACATTTTGTAATGCTTATTTTTACGTAAGGTTTTTCTTAAAAATCTGCAATAACAAAAGAATATTTTTTAATTTAAAAATGTTAAATTTTTTCATAATTGATTTCTTTTTCCAAAATGTTTTTCTTATACCTTTTTCAGTTTAAAAATAAAAAAAAAAATAAATAAATAAATAAAAATAATTATATTAATCATTAGTTTTATTAAATTTTAATAAAAGATAGTTAACAGGTTTGTTAAAAATATTATCTAATAATTTTCTATAAAATTTTTCAACTAATTTATTAATTACTTTTATTTTAAAGTTTAATTAAATTATCAGTTAACATAATTAACTTTTCAAATTAATTTGATATTTGGCTGTCAAAAATTTAAAACATTAAAAAAAATATTTATATAGGAAAATTGTTTAAAGAAGAGAAAACATAATTTTATAAAAAATTCAGATGATTTTGGGTTTCCAGGATTTTATTGCTCCCAAAATGTAGATTGTAAAAAATAGTCTAAATTTCTATCGTGACGATTCTTAAGTAAGTACAATTTAATGAGAGATTTTTATGAGTTCCAAAGTTTTTGCAGATATTCCCGTGACTTATGCAGGAAGCTAAAGTCTATATATATAAAAACTGCGATTTTTTTAACTTTGCCCATAAAGTCCATATTTGCTGTAGGTTTGGAAAAACTCTGGCAAACTGTTTGGAACAGATTATAGTTTTCGAGTAGAGAATTATATCATAACACAAATAATTAGTATGAAATTTAGTGAATTGAATTTAAAAGCAATAAGTTACGAAAGTGATATAATTTTCAATTTAAAGACATCAAATAAAATAATTGCTGAGGAAGGCAAAAAAATCGTAAAAGCACGAAACCTCATTATTATTTATTTTGATGAAATTTGGTATAAACATTCACACTGTAAATACAGAGTTTAAAGTTATCCAAAATTCGCTGTAGTTTAGTTTTTGTCACTGTTCAAAGTTCACTTTGTCCAAAAGAAATATTTCATACCCACACCCGTTTATGTTTAGATATCGACTATAACATTTTTATTTATTTATTTATTTATTTAATTTATTTTTGTTATTTATTTTTTTGATAAATTTTTCAAGTTATATTTTGCCGTCTTCAGATCCAACCAAGAAATTTTAGCTTAAGTTTGCTATTAGAACGCCTCTGAGGATCAATGATTATTAGAGAAAATTTATGGCACTTGCGAAAAAGCTTTTATTTAATACATTTTCTACAAGTAATTTTCCAAAAGATAATAAATGATACTATTTGTCATGAAAATGGTTTCATAATTTGGTGAAATTTCTGACTAAAATTAACATTTTCCAGGATGAAAATGGTTCAAACTATTTTCAGTATTCTAGCCTGGATTAAGAAGGCACCCTAGACAAACAACCAGAAGTTTAAAATTTTATGACATTTTTCTGCTTAATAGTATGACTCTTTCACGCAAAGAGAAAACATGGTTATGGCATTGCCACTACAATAATATTATGTTCTCATTTTTAATTTTATCTAATTTTAATAAAACTATGTTCGTGATAACAATGCTTTTTTAAGTTTTATTATTAAATGTTTACATTCAAAAAAACTTAGTTGACCACAAAAATTTTATATTTTTGAATACTTTTACCAGAAAAAACATTTTATTAATATGAAAAATATTATTATTTATACAACAAAATCTATTTTGAAGCCATATTAATACTATAATTCTCATAACAATAAAATGTTACAAGTAACAATAATACGTATAATATGATTTTTATAAAAATGGTAGAAAAATTCATAACTTGTTTGTTTATATGTTTGTTTATGTTTTTAATTTTTGTTTTTCAACTTCATAATTCTCATGAATAAATACAAATAGACAAGGTTTGGTTATATTCGGGGTGATTCAAACAATACGAGATAACTATAAAAAATATCTTAGTATTATCTTAGACAGCATATAATTTATGAAAATTAATTGATGAACAATTAATAAATAACGCTTTATTACAATAAGATTAATCTTGAACATGATTAGTTTTTTTTATGGAAAATAATATGATAAAACTTAATCATTTTATGACAAGATCGGGTCATAATATGAGAAAATTTGATTATATTGTGATAGAACCGGATCATTACGTGATAAAAGTTTTATATACAATATTAAAAAATCTCATCAAAATATGATAAAGTTAGATTATTTTGTGATTACAATTTTTACATTTATTATTATTTATGACCACGAAAATTTTTAGTGTAACAATGTAGCCCAATTATAATATATTGCTCTTAGATTATAGTCAGCGCATCCATATATTTTCTCTGCGTGATAAAAGTAATATTACCGGACACATTTTAGTGCGAAATAATGTCAATACAACAATTATCTTGTCAAAATAAATTATATTTATTTTAAATTTCCTTTTGAAATTAGAATTTGTCTTTTTGAGTAAGTATAACATTATATAAGGTATAGATATATTGTGACACAGTTTAGTTTAATTTAATTAAAATTCTGCTCTAAAAACATACGCTTTTCTTTATAAAAACATGAAGCACAAACAAATCAGTGTAGAATATTTGATGGCAAAAACCTTTAATCAAACACGGAATTAAGCAAAACTAAACCATTAGCTTAGATAACCTTAAGACTTACGATTTTTTTTTCTTCATTCGACATGGTAACAAACATCCTATAAGAATATCTCACACACAAGTTTGGCTACTAAACTAGTGCGTTCTTATCAATTTAAAAACTCATTAAAAGGTAAACAGGTGCAACATGAACGTAAACATAAACATGTTTCAACTGATAAACGTATTAAGAAGAAAAACAAACTTTTAAATTCGTATAAAAGAGGCAGCAAATTTTGAAAGCATCAGCAGTCTTTAGGTATTGGATCGGATCATTGTATCAACTCTAATCCGTGAACAGTTTGGTATTGAAAACTAGGCGTTGTGCTGAGGAACTAAATAATGAAAATCGCTATTGCTTTATTGGCCATTGTTGGCCTAGTTGCTGCAGGCAGCATCTCAAAGCACGAAGTTAAAATTGCCGATAAGGAATTTTTGGCCAAACAAAAGTTCCTTTTAGAAATTGTTTACCGTGTTGAAGATCCTTTAGTGTTCGAGGAATGGATCAAGTTAGGCAAGACTTTCGCTTTTGACAAGGCTGAATACACAGTAAGTTTAAAAAACTATCCCCTCTTAAGAATTTTTTTTCACAATTCCGTTTTATTTTTAATTCCAGCAATTTGACACGCACATGGAGAAATTCTATGAAGCCTACAAATATGGTGCTCTCTTACCCAAGGGTGAATTCTTCGGTGCCTTGGTTCAGACTCACCTTAAACAGGCTTACGGTTTGTTCGAATTCTTCTACTATGCCAAGACCTGGGAAGTCTTCCAACGCAACGTTGCCTGGGCTCGTTTGCACTGCAATGAAGGCATGTTCGTCTATGCTTTGACTTTGGCCGTTATCCACCGTGATGATTTCCATGGCTTGATCTTGCCTTCCATCTACGAAATCTTCCCTCAATACTTCTTCAACAGCAAATTCGTTTACGAAGCTGAGAAATTCGATTACGATGTCTGGAGCAAATACATAATGTATGAAAAGGAATACAAGGATATCCTCTACAAGGACTACACCACCTTCTTCAAGAACTATGACAACAAGTACTACTACTACTTCTACACCAAGGACTTTAAGACTTACCAATGGTGGAAATTGATGGGTTTGGACCAACACTGGTACTCTGAAGAACACTTCATTTTGCGTGAAAACTTCGAAGAATACTACAAGGATTCCAAATACTTGCAAATCTTCGAAAGCACCAAGGTATTCTTCATGCCCGTTGACTACACTCGTGACATTGATTTCTACAACAAGGAATCTGCTTTGTCTTACTTTACTGAAGATGTTGGTTTAAACGCCTACTGGTACTATCTCAACATGGACTACGCTTTCTTCTTGGATGGTAAGACCTACGGTTTGAACAAGGACCGTCGTGGTGAATACTGGTTGTACAATGTCCGCCAACTTTTGTCTCGTTACTACTTGGAACGTTTGTCCTATGGCTATGGTGAAATTCCCGAATTCTCCTTCTTTGACAAGATCGAATACGGTTATAACCCACAATTGGTTTACTACAATGGTGTTGGCTACTCTTACCGCAAGAACTACTACGAAGTCGAGATCTACGGTAAATTCGACTACTACCACAAGGTTTTTGACTTCTTTAAGCGCTTGGATGAAATCATCACCAAGGGTGTCTATGTCACTTACGAAGGCAAGACTATTGATTTGCGCAAACCCGAAGCTATTGAATACATTGGCAGCATCTTGCAAGGTAATGTTGACACCTTCGACAAATACTTCTTCAAATATTGGTACATGTTCGCCCACATGTACTTCGGTGATGTTAACACTCACGATGTCGAAGTCTTCCCCAATGTCTTCTTGAACTACGAAACCATGATGCGCGATCCTTTGTTCTACATCTTCTACAAGAAGATTGCTTCTGTCTACTACCAATTCTTCTACTACGTTAAACCCTACACTCACGAAGAATTGTTGTTCCCTGGCGTCACCATTAAGGATGTTAAGGTCAGCGAATTGGTTACTTACTTCGACTTGGTCGACTTTGATGTCACCAACTTGTTGAACGACAAGATAACTTTCGTTGATGGTCAATTCATTTGGGACAAGACCTTGTTGGCTCGTCAAATACGTCTCAACCACAAACCTTTCGAATTCGATTTCACTATTGAATCTGATAAATCCCAAAAGGTTGTTATCCGCACTTTCTTGGGTCCCAAATACGACGAATTTGGCCGTGTCATCTCCTTGACTGAAAACCGTGAAAACTTCATGGAACTTGACAGCTTCATCTACACTCTTAACGCTGGTGTCAATGAATTCAAACGCTACTCCAAGGACTTTTACTGGACCGTTGAAGACCGTACCACATACACTGAATTGTACAAATATGTCATGCTTGCTTTCGAAGGCAAATACGACTTCCCCTTGGACATCAGCGAACCCCACTGTGGTTTCCCCGATCGTTTGGTCTTGCCCCACGGTTGGTACAAGGGTATGCCCGTGCAATTATTCTTCTACGTCACTCCCTTCACTGCCTCATACGAGCCCTTCTCCACCTACGACTACACCTACGCTTGCGGTATTGGCTCTGGTGTTCGTTACATCGATGAAATGCCTTTCGGCTATCCCTTCGATCGTGAAATCGATGAATACGAATTCTTTGTACCCAACATGTACTTCAAGGATGTCAAGATCTACCACAAAGACACTTTTGAAAAGTATTACGAACCCAAATACGAAAACTTCGGCCACTTCGATTACAAATACTACTATTAGATATTATAAGTATTTAATGTAATGAGCAGAAGAATAATATATTGATGTGATAATTTATTAGAAATATTTTAATAAAAACAAAATAAGCAAATAATTACATCAACATTTTCTGTCTTTTATTTGACATTTAATTTTGCAGAGATCGTTTTGCAAATCGGGTAAATGGTACAATTAGTTTTTGCAAGAAAATACTCAAACGGGTTTTATGTCGCCCTCATTGTAATTTGAAATTATAAAATAACAAGCTGATAAAACATTTGTGTCGAAAAATCGGGAAACTAATCAGTTTTGAACATAAAAAAGTCACAGCGTTTAAAAAAATCTCGCTATGTGAAGCGCTAAACGTCTTTTTATTTATTTGATTGTTAAGATTTACATCTTTAAGATTCAAAATTTCAATTTCTTTTATACATGTTTTTGTATTTTGCAGTTTAAGTGCTGACTATAAAACATCCATTTATAGGATAAAAAAAATTTTGAAAATTTGTGTAACAAGAAGTTCAAGTTAATATTTTTGTACAGTGGTTAAATTATCTATACAATTTTACTATAGCGTCCTAATATATAGGTAGACTAAAAAATATTAAATCGAAATTTTATATTCTATAAATGCTTTAATGGTTTCAAAACATGTGCGATGCATATTAAGCGATATATGAACCATTTATATTGAAAATGACCTAAGTCCATCCACAAAAATGATGAAGTTATGTATGAAAATATTTAAAGTTTTACGTTATTATTTGATTATTATTTTTTTATTTTATATTAAAACTAAAACAAAAAAACTTAAATCAGGATAAAACTATTACGTAAAAGTTTAATTATTTTATGGCTAACTCGATGTTTCTGGGTGAAGGAACTTAGGCCACTTTCAAAATAAACGAATCATATGTATTGAAAAATCAGGTTTTTGTGATCTTTAATCGCAAATAACTAGCGAAGCGTACACGTGATTATCAGTGGCTTTTAACAGTATTTGCGTATAAGACGCTAAGACGAAGCTATATGCCAAAATTCGCTTCCCTCCCTCAAACTCCAAAGTTGAGTAATCTTTTCGCTTTATTTTCCTGGAATATTATACAATAAATATTTTTAACATTTACACATACATATTTTGTTTTTGTAATTTAATAAATATTTTTTTTATAGTTATTAAAAAAATTCTTGCTTTTATATCTGTGAATAGTAATATCAGAAAAAGCATTTCAAATTTGCTTTTTGATTTTAAAAATTGGATACGGCAAAAGCAATATACCGGATTCTAAGTAGCAAAAGATGGAATATTTCGCCCATTGGATAATATTATGTTAAAAAGCGAAAAATATGTATAATACATTTGATTACATATTTATTAAATGCGAATTAGAAATAAATTAATGATATACAAAATTACATTGTTATTAAATATGAGATCTTTTGATATCAGATTGCAGCGAAATGGAAAATTCGCTTTTAAATTACAACCAGGAATATGTTAGCATCTACAAAGTACATCTTTTTTATAGTTTTTATCCTTGCCTGCTTAAAACGGGAGTTTATATAGATACAAGTTAGAGTATTATATTCGGCTGTGCCGAATTTTATATACCATTCAATAAAGGACTATTACAGTGAAATTCTTAAAAAATTTCAAAGTACTTTTCATATCAAATTTCGAATAGTGTGAATAAGAAGTAAATAGTAGCTGCCATATACAGCAATTTTAGGATACCAAAACGTACCGATAAAAGGAAGTACATAACAAATTTAATACTTGGGAATTTTAAAAAAGATCGCACTTACAGAACAAATATTTACTAAATGTAAGACAATATTAAATTTGAATATAAAAAAAAAACAGAAATTAAAAAAAAATGTGTGATAGATTTATGCAAGAATGAGGCCCATAGCTTATATAGGAGCTAATCTAACAATTCTTAAGTAAATTTCTGATTTTCCTGTTGAAGAAGGACGTTTCTAGCTTACACCAGTTCTTCAAAAAGTTTAAAAAACCAAATATGCCTTAGTTTATTGTTGTTGTTGCTGTTTTTCAGTACCCATAAAAGCAATAACGAACATTAAATAAATAAAAAACAAACATATTTGAAAATAACTCGATTGTTTATAAACCGATTTGATTGATTCAAATAACCGAAATTCAAGCAAAATATTTGTGATCGATCTATATAAAAATCAAGTCCGTAGCTTATTTAGGACTTGGATATCGATGAAAAATGTTTTTTTGGCTGATATCTCTGTAACTATTGGATCGACTAAATTTATTTCTTCAGCGGGACGTGCATAAATCGCATAGGAATGTTAGTATCAAATTAATATTCGACACGAATAGGTTTTATGTAAGTAGAAAAAACATTTCCAAATTTTATGAGAATCGGTCAATAATTTACCATAGCTCCCATATAAACCCACTTCCATGAATCGTCCTAAGTTGCATAAAATCATCTAAATAAAATAAAATAAAAATCATCTAAATGTTAGTATCAACGCATTATTCTGTATTTGTATATTTTATTTGACATTTAGTAAAACAGGTGTAATATAAGTCCCCTTCCCGAATTTTTATGCTCGTACACAATAGTGTAGGGTATTTTATAGTCGGGTTTGACCTACTATATCTTTCTTTCGCGTTTAAATATTTATTTTGTTTTTTATTTAAATAACATTAAGAACAAAAATTTATATATATTTCTTAATAACTGAAGGTTTTAATTGTTTATTTTATTTTTTCCTTAAACAATAAGAGAAAATTATAATTATTATTCATTCGGTTGGAAGATAGTCTGCAAATATTCCATATTTAGTTCTATATTATTTCTGTCCTCTAAAAGCCGTTTGGCTTCTTCATATAAGTCCCGATTAGAATATCCACAAAAACCGACTTTTTTAAAAAACCGGTTTTCGGTTTAACCGGAAAAATCTCATTTGAGAAGAGCCGGTTGTCCGGTTTTGCAACCTTGAAAAAACCGGTTAACCGGTTTTCAGTCATTTAAATTTTTTTTAACAAGAAAGTATTATTTTTAAATAATTTTTTTAAGAAAAGACTAAATTTATAAATGCGTACAAATTTTACTCTGCAAAAATACTAAAATTTAACATGCAAAATTAAAGTTTAGAGCTTTTTTTTAAATTTGAAATTGTTCTTATTTGATTTATCTTATTTAATAAACCTTGTGTAATATTTTATTCCTAATCGTGGTAATTGAAAATATATCTTTCCAAAATAAAATATGTTTTGTAATTGAAATACTTATAAGTGAGCTCGAAAAAACTAATGCATAAAATTCTGGTTAGAAATTATGCCAATAGAACCATCTATTGGTATGTGTTTTTATTGAGGAAAGTTTTAAATTTTAAATAGTTTCTTATTAGTTTTAATAAAACTTGTAAGCTTTTCTGCAAAACTTTTACTGTGTATTCGCATTTTTTTTTGCTGTAATATGTGTGCTTCTAAGCTTTTAGTATCAGTTAAATACTTTTTAACTGATCGGAGTTTAAGGGAACTTAGTTGAAGGGGTTCATTTGGTATATATATATACATCATGATTAATAATGATAAATATGTTCCATTTTTAACACTTATACATACAAAAATCGCTATAAAGCAAAATTCTGAAGGTTTATTTATTTTTTTTTTTATATTTTTTTGTGCGCACTGAATAGCACTATTTATTTCAGCCCCAGTCTCAAAAAAGGAACTCACAAAGAGCTGAAAAATTCATGATTTTACCATTGTGTTGTCATTTGAAGGAAGTGTTTAGTGCTGAAAAGAGCTGCAGAAGTTCTTTATTTAACCCATGGTTGTGATTGGTAGGATCTCTTAAAGGATGTTTTTCCTTTATGCTTCTTATTTATTGCTTTTGAAGTATTTCTCTTAAAACTATATTTATAAAATTTTTTAATAAAAATATTGTTTTGATTTGTTAATAAATAATAAAAATGATTTTTTCAATTTGTGAAATTATTATTTTCTCAGAAATTATTCACCTTTTTTCATGCTAAAAATACATTTTTATTCACTTTGTTGGAAGTATTAATAGCTTCTAAAAAAGCTCCGAATTAGCTATACTTTGGAAGTGGTGAAAATGTTTTTTTTGGAAGCACTTAATCTTTTTTTTTTTTGCTGAAACCATTTAAAGAGAATTGTCCGAGTTAAATAAGATATTTGTCATTTTTATTGTATTTAGCAAGTTACATGAAACTTTTTATTTTTAGTCATGTAATTTTTCTTTTCCTCTTTTTTTGAGTAAAACCCAACAAAAAGTTAAATAAAATGCTGTTTAAAAAACCGATTAACTGCATTTAAAACACTGGCTTTGAAAAAAACGAAAATTGGAAAAAATCGAAACCGACAGAATTTATAAAAAAAAAAGGAATCTTGTTGTGTTCCCATCATTCGTATTGCCTGATCTTGTTTTGGATAATCTATAATCAACTCATATTTGATATATTTATATTTAAGTCACTTGAATAGGTTAAATAAAAATAGAAAACATTTTGGGAATAATTTCATTCAAATGGAAAAAGTGTTCTACAGAGAGGGTCCAGATAGTTACAAAAGTATATATGGAATTAAAGAGGACAATTTCGTCTTTCTTCCGCTAATAAAATTTGTTTAACCCTTTTATGATACCCTAAAGATAAAAATTCGGGAAGGGGACTTATATTACATCTGTGGCCAATTTTACTAAATGTAGAATAAAATATAGAAGTATCGATACTGATACTAACATCTAGATTATTTTATGTAATTTGGGGCGATTCTTGGAAGTGGGTTTATATGGAAGCAATGGTGAATTATTGGCCGATTCTCATAAAATTTGGCAATATTGTTTCTACTTACACAAAACTTATTTATGTCGAATATTAACTTGATACTAACATTTTTATGGGACTTATGTACGTTAAAGTGATTTTCGGAAGAGGGGTTTATATGAAAGCTATGGTCAATTGTGGACCGATCTTCATAAAATTTGAT